>WUAP02130343.1:0-13982 GCA_015163945.2 Stichodactyla helianthus | reverse complement strand
TTCTGCTTTAAGGCGAATAAAGCCCTTCCTGAGAACAACCATGAAAGAGGACAGGCTTTGACTTGAAAACTTAATCGTGTAATTATTGAAGCTAAAAACGACGTACAGTAAAAGGAGTGAAAAATCATTTCTACCTACCCCTCCCCCCTTATTCAAAGCCTCTCTAAAATCACAGCCCCTCAGTACACGATGGTACGTAGAAATCAAGACTTTGGCTAGTACTGGACTAATCATCCCGCAGTCCATTGTATCAGATTAGTACATAGCTCAGTACACGATGGTACGTACTGAAATCAAGGCTTTCGCTAGTACTGGACTAACTCAACTATATCTTAGGAAAGGACTATTCGCCTTTCCGAAATTCAACCGAGGACTTGAACAAACTCGTGGGGAGCTGAATAAACCTTTTTAGCTTGGGTGTAAAGTTTTTCCTTTTCAGACCACGTGTCATTCCCTTCAGATTAAAATTCTTTGTTTCAGGCACATCCATATTAATTTAGTTCTCAAGCATTACTAAGAAACAAAGAAACAATACCCAAGGGAATGACGCGTGGTATGAAATGGGAAAACATTACGCCCAAGCCAAAAATGTCTATTTGGGGACAATACCAAAAGTTGCCGTCATTCTCGTACCCAGACCCTTCTCAGTTATCTAGCGAAAAATCGATTTCTTGATGAGAAGGGTCTGGGTACGAGAATGAGGGGGCCCGCGATGTTGCATTGGATTCTGGGATTGATTTTGGTGACAAGACAGAGTTCGTGCCCAACCCATTTTCTCAAGGCCGCATGCACATCTAAACTCTTGATGGGCCACAAAACTGAGAAACGCGAATTCTATAAAATTGGGAAGCAAACTTTAAATTTATAGAGAAGAATAATCAAAGAAATGTATATGATTGTTCTTACGATAAAGTTCCTGTTCTGGTATCGTGGCCCATGTAGTTCCTTGAATTTGGTTAATCGATCTATAAGATCTTGTTTTTCTGTAGAATTTTAATAATTTCATTCGCATTGATGGAATCGTTGTTAGTTTGACACTAGAATAGTGATTGATACTAATTACGTCCAAAAGACTTCTTTTTCTTTCCATAAACCTCTTTGTTTTTGGTATAACGTTTTCCCATTTCAGGTGTCAGTCTCTTGGGAATAGTCTTCTTTGTTTGAGGTTCATTCATATTGATGTTTCTTCTTAAGCGTTTCCGAGAAACAAAGAGACAAAACCCAAGGGAATGACACGTGGTCTGAAATGGGAAAACATTACGACCAAAGTTAAGAGGTGTATTCGTAGGAGGTAGAATTGCAGAAGGCCCTCGGTCTCTTGGGATGCAGAAATTTACTGCAGCCGAATATCTTTTAAGGGACCGTTCATTTTTTATCAGGAGGGGAGCTGGTGGTTTTGTGGGGGGGGGGCACCTGAAAAATCTGGCTATGAAAGGGGGCATAAAAAAAGGTATGTTGGGGGCGTCACGCAAAACATGGACAAAATGAGGGAGGAACGTGAAAATTTTATGGAATAAAAGGGGAGGGCTACACAAAATTTTTAGCAAAAATTATAAAAACCACCAGCCCCCACCCCACCCCCCGATAAAAAATGAACGGTCCCTAAGCTCGGAGCGATGCTCAGGGGAAAATATTTCTTTCGTTCTCCAAAGAAATTGAAGTTTAATTTTCTCTCTCAGACCACATCGATCACATCAAGAAAGTGGCGGGAATCGATGCCGTGGGTCTAGGAGGAGACTACGATGGTGTACCAAGGTAGTCTGGGGGAAACAATCAACCTAGCGCTCGTTAGAGTTATGATTGTAGTTTATTGCCGGAGCATCAACGCAGTTTGCTAAAGGCTCGGATACACATGCTACGTTTCCTACGAAGTTATCTGCAACGGAGAAATCACACCGTGTGTCCACCCGTAAAGTGACTCGTTTCTACGCGACGTCGCGTGCAACAATTGCTCGGATGGACACACGGTGCGATCTCAACGTCGCAGGGAACGTCGCATCGTGTGTCCGAGCCTTAAGTTGTCGTAACCTGCGTAGCCGGCGCCTCTGCTTCTGTATCGAGGGTGGCAAATGCAAACCGCTAGTAACGGGCAAGCTAAAGATACTACCAACCAACCAAAAGGCAAGAGAAAAAGCCAATTCAATCAATCATAGAACGCGGATGCCATTTGAGAGTGACGGTCCATTCGTTTCCAAAATGTTTTTAAGAAATTTTTCCGAGTTTTAATTTCTGTAAGAAGTATGACACCCAGCCAATTCGTACGTTCCTCCATGTTTAGGGTTCCAACCGGATTGGAAGACGTGTCTAAATATCCTGATCTCATCGAGGAGCTATTAAGACGTGGGTACAGTGATGAGGACGCAAAGAAAATCGTTGGTGGTAATCTTCTTCGAGCCATGAAGAAAATGGAAGAGGTAACCAGTATACTATAACAAGGAAAGCCGATCTCTGTTACCGAGTCACCCGCGGCTTTCTTGGCCTGCGGTCGGTGCTGACCAAGAATAACGTGGGCTCTGGGTACGACGGATCGAACAAAGTAGAGAGGGCGCGTGTTTGGGCGGGGGGGGGGTTGAGAGAGAATGACCGGGGGGGGGAAGTAATGGTGAGAAGGCAAAAAATTGGAGATCCGCGGACTAACTTCCCAGTGGGGATTTTCACCATTGTCTTTCTAGTGGGAAGAATAGTTGCTAGCCAAACATTGTCTGGCGTGGATGAATAAACATAATTCGAACACTAGTCAAGGGTTGTACTAGAAATTTTTGAACTAATTATTGTACTTTTGTCCTTCAGGTTGCTAAATCCCAGTCCAATGTTGAACCCTACGATAACTATATCATTGTTAACAAGACTTGCCGTCCTTTTTTCTATAAACAGTACTACTAAAGGTCCTAAAGCGGCGCTTGCAAAACGAAAATGATCGGCTGGCTCACAAACTAATAGTTAAGGTACTTGAACCCCAAAGAATAATCATGTGCGTACCAACCGACAGGACGAGGAAAAATCGCACCTGATACGAGAAATACCTACAATAGACCTATTTAGCTTAGGCGTAATGTTTACCCATTTCAGTTGGTTTTGGGTCTCAACTTCTTAAAGGCCGTTTTAGACTTGAGTGTTTGACTGAGGTTCAACCTAAGTTAGACACATTAAAACAATGGTAAATAATTAGCGGTCATTGTTAAAATCTATCACAACCTAGGTTAACGCTCTAGTCTGAACACGGCCTAAGCAATCCCAATATCACACTTCCGAGATGTGCTTTGCTTGTCACGCACAATGGTTTCAGTGCGAGGCTTCGTGCTAAATTAAATTTATTCTTTTCTCCTGTCATGGATCACTGAGCATTATGCACGAAGCCTCACATTGAAACCTTTGTGTGTCCCAAGCGAAGCATATCTCGAAAATGGGCTATATATTTTATACCATCCTCAGCCACCCGGGAACACGTACCACAAGCACGAGTCCTTGTTTGAAAAAGAACTCATTAACATTAGTGTCTGTCTTTAATTGGTGTGCTACAGCTTTTTTTTCAATAAAATGCCCTGTACTCGTATTTAAGATAGAATTGATGTTAAGAGCCTGGTTGTTCTAGATGATTAACACTGTCATATAATTAAGACGATAGAAACACTATTAGATGAACGCCTTAGATCTGTCCCTGTTTATATTCACTGAACCATGATTTTTAGACTGACTTCCGTTCTATCCTCGTTCGTCGTAAAAACAGCTTTAAAGATGGTTGCTAAAATTTGGATGGAAAATCGCGAAAACAAAACATACAGCGAATAAGCATGTGATTGATTTGATTCAAGATCAGCCGTACGCTATCAATGAAGGCCGACGATGCGCATTAGTTGAGTGGGAAACTTGCAAATAATACTCCAATCACAATCGCGCGTTTAAACATGAATGGCGATTAGAGTGCGAATAACCGCTAAACCGCGCTAAATTCGTACATGATCGAATCAACGGCGATTCATTGCCGACGTGAAATTAGAAAATCGCCCTACAATCGGTAGCTTTACACGCACAATTTTGCATCGGAGTGAAAATCGCAGTGCTTATCGCAGAAAAAAATCACCTGTGTGTCAGCGTGACATCGGGAAGTATGGTGTCAAATTAATGAAGTATAATCTATAATTCCATGGTCAATATTTCGGGAAGTAAGGAATTACAGTTAAATACGTTTTCAATTAAGTTTTAAGTTTTTACGCATGACTTTACCTCGGACTATACTAAAACGAAGTGCACGGAAATGTTTTAGTCATCACGTGACGTAATTCTTGGAAACACTCGGAAGGTTCTGGTGGAAGTGCAAGTGGGCGATACGACGAAAGTTGCATTTGATGCGGTTTTGCTATTTACTTTAAAAAGTAAATCTCAAAACTCTTTGATTCTGATATTTTCGATATGGCTTGAGTCATAACACCCATGGCAAGTGATAATGAATCCCAACAAGGCGAAGAAGTGGAGAGAAGTTTCAGGAATAAGCTCGCAAAAATCGCAGCTGAAATTTCAGAGGATCACCTTTCCTACTTACTTTTTGCCTGTAAAGAGTTTATACCAGACGCAACAAGGGAAACGATTACCAAACCAGGCGAATTATTTCGAGAGCTTGAACAAAGGCGAAAACTCTCACCAAATGACAAAGTGCTGCTTTGCCGTTTGTTAAACGAAATCGGGCTTGATAAACTTTCACAAGATCTTGAAGAATTTGGGTCATCCATAACCGCTCAAGACGTACAGAAGGTAAGCTTAAGTTGTACACACACATTTAAGCTCATTTATAAGTGGAAAAATGCGTTATTATGTATAGACGGCATTTTTCTTTTTTCTCCAATTCCCATTAAAAGTGCCAAACGATTGAATACTTACTTTATTTAAAGCCACCAGCTTATTTGTGTATAAAATTATATTTGAGCGTCCATTGAAGTTGTTTTAAGTAGAAGAAAGTCTCTAGAATCGGAGCAAACATGTAGTGGATTATTTGTAGAAAAATATGATATATTATGTTTTAGTAGAGTTTGGATAGTTGGATAATAGTAGAGACATACTGGGGTTGTTAACAGTATTATTTCCCGAACCTGCCCATAAACTTATAAGTTTGATCAATAATACATAAACTTACTGATACGCTTCGATTTTCTGGCTGAAACGACACTATCAAAAAATGTTTTATTCTTTTGTTAGTTCAGTAAAGTATCCCACTATCCTACATTATCCTGACGACAGAGACTTAGAATGATTATTCGTTTATTTTCAGATAGAGAATTGGAAGAAGCAAGGCCGTATTGCATTTAAAGAGGGGAAATACCCTGAAGCTTGTTCATGTTACAATAATGCGTTATCAGTGCTGTCCTCTCGTACTCAAGATGAGAAAACTACTAGACATCGGCACAAGATTCTACAGAAAAGGATGCGCTGCTTTATTAAGCAGGTACTGTGACCCCAGAATATTAGAGGAATATATTCCTTGTTCCTTGATCTGGCTTTGCATGCATTTTAGGGATTGTTTAATAATTTATAGGAGAAGGGGGGCCTGCCAGCAGGGTAGTCCTCAAAAAAATATATCAGCCTTCTACACACATTACGTAAGCCCCTCATTTTATTCTTTCTCTTTTTCTTTTTCTTTTTGCTGTACTGGCTTTTGTTTCATTTTACTATAAATAATCATTCTAACATATTTTTCATTTAAAAATTATCAGCAAAATTTCAAGGAAGCCCAAAGTGACTGTATTGAAGGTATTGAAGATTTTTTGTTGTGAATTAATAGAAATCTTTAGCTTGGGTATATGTTTACACATTTCAGACCAGGTGTCCTGTTATTTTCTCAGAAATAAGATTCTTTGTTTAAGGTTCATACATTATTAATGTACATCTTTTTGAGCATTTCTGAGCAACAGTTTAAAGAAATGAAGAAATGAAGAAATAAAGAAGTAGGTAAACATTATAATGTCCAAGCTAAAGAGGTCCATTCATAACACTTAATGTAATTCAAATTATAATTGATGCAATGGATTTACTCTACTGCAGTATATTCTGTAGCTATTTTATTTGCTAAATGTCTGTTGTTGAACAACTATGCATGGGAGGGAGCTAGTATTCCCCAAGAAAAAAATAGGGAATTTAAACAATGGAAAACAAAACAGTTGAAAGGAGATAGGAGAAATGATGAAAAAGAATAGGGAGATGGGAAAATGATAGAAAAACAGAAATAAATACTAGATAATAAGCTTGGTCTTGTATGTAGCTTCATTATATTAAAGTAATTTGGTCTGAAGTACCTATCTTTTTCTTTACATGGTATTAGATATTATTTGAAGCTATGCATTTATAATATAGGACCAAACTTCTTGATAAATATAGGAACACTTATTTTTATGCCATTTCTCTGCTCTCAAATCTATACACAAAGATCTTTAATTCCGAATACTTGCTGTCAGAGCTAGCTCTGTTTGATGGGAATATAAAATGACACCACACATTGTTTGGATAAAATTTTGGCTATGAACACATAGCCGCTTTAATAATTTTACTTGAAAGCAAAGAGGCCAAATTGGCCTTCTTATACAAAAGCTGATAAACTATCCATCAAAGGTGAGGGCTACAAACCGCCCTACAAAAGGAAAGATAGGCTGGTTGGAAGGGGAGGAGGATGGAAAAATTTACAATGAAAAACTGAGTGAAAAATGAGCCTTCCACTTTAGCTTGAAAGATTTCTGAGGCAAACCAGCCCTAGAGGGTACCTGATAGAATTACAATGATACCCCCTAGCCCCAGGCCCCAACCAGCCTTTCATCTAAATGATAAAGGTACTAGTGAAAAAATGAGGAATGGCATAAAACCTTTATTGTCATGCCAATAACTCTTTTATATAATTTTTTCAGTACTATCACAAGTTCCAGAGGATATGACATCAAAGCTTTGTCTAGCTGAATCACTCCTAGGACTTAAAGAATATGATAGAGCAATGAAAGAACTGGAGGTTTTGATCAAAGCAAAGCCCAAGGTACTAAAAATTATACCTTTAAAGTGCCCCCATAACCCATGTGGATGGTGGGATATGGTGGGATATGGGGGGCTGAAGCCCCCCCCCCCCCACACACACACACACTTTTTATGAGAATGACATTACATGCTCTACTACAAAGCAATAAGGATTTACTAAACTGGAACCCCCCACTTTCAGAACTGCTCTGTCATCCCTGCTATGATGTCAGACAAGTCATCATTTGATGAACAAAACTTAACTGGTGCAGATAAATTAAATTTACACATCACTGTTTTAGCCATGACTCTTATTGCAAGGTAGTTTTCTCACAGTAGTCAGAGATGCCAATAATTACAAGTAACAACAAACAAACATGACTGCATGACTTCAGATGTCATTAGTTTTAGCAATTGTTACAAGGATAAGCAATTTACATTACACTCTACAATTGGATAATCCTTTTTAACTCAGCACTTGAATTAAGTGCAAACTCAGCCACTCAAACTAAGAGATTACCACCAGTATACACGAATGGTGGAGCAGAATTTTCATGAAAGAAAATTTCATGATGCAGATGCAGTGCATGCAGTACATGGTCAGCTGTTTGCCTTAGCTGGCCAATGTTCCTGTTCCTCTGCTGTGACACTGTGCCTAATTGTGTGAGTGTTATGACTGCATGAACTGTGATCTTGGTAGCTAGTTAATTGGCTCAATGTAATTTTCCTTGAGTCTGTGCAGTGATGATCCAGTGCTATGTGCTATGTGCTATGACATTTTTCAAAGCAATGCAAAATAATACTTAATATTGGTTAAGAAATATAATTATTACTTTGACTGTGCATCTTTATAAAAGTTATTCTACTTTGATCTTTTGTTGATTTTCACAAAGAATCCAAATGTGTTGTTGCTGTACAACAGGGTTCAATCAAGAATCAAGGTTAGTGTCAGTAATATTCAATATGGTAGGGTTATGCATGGTAAACACCTGGTAATAATGATTTATGTTGAACTTGGTGGGCACAAAGACACCCGAAATTGACACCCAAAATTTCAAGTTTACTCTATGACCACAATGATCACATAAGAGGATTTGAATTTTGAAGGGAACTCTTATTTTGAGTTATAAAATCAAAAGTTATGAATTTTTAAAAACTTACATTTCAGCCATATTTTTCTATTTTTAGTAACAAAAATGCCCGAAATTGAGATTTTTAAAAATTCGTAACTTTTGATTTTATTACTCTAAATAAGAGTTCTCTTCAAAATTCAAATCCTCTTATCAAGGTTTTTTTGAATGATGTGGTCATTGTGGTCATAGAGTAAACTTGAAATTTTGGTGCCAAACTCATGACGTCATTTTCCTGCCAAAAATCTACAAGTTAGAAAAAAAAAAAGAACAAGTTAGTAAGAACATGGACCTGCATATCATGGTGAAATTTCAAGAACTTTGGGATTGAAATGGGAAATCTAGCCAAACCCTGTCAATTTTGGGTGTCCTTGTGCCCACCGTGACAAATCAAGTGAATGCTTGTTCTTCATAGGAAAGTCTTGGAATGGCAGGACATTCTAAATTCTGGCCAACTGCTTTTTGAAAACATCTCATGTGCATAGGGTTTTCTGACCTATAGCTACCAGATCTTCTTAGCACCTGCATTCTCTCCCTCCAACCTGCCCTTCTCTCCTTAATCACTACCACAGACCAGTGTTCAATTACGGGTAGCAGGCTTTGATCATGCAAAACCATAAATATGTATTCTTCGTTTACATGCTACATCATTGTGGCTATGTTGGTGCTATTTAACAAAAGATTTCTCATTAAATGGCTCTGCAATATTGAGATATGCTCATAAAATGGCTCTGCAATATTAAGAGTGATAATGCTGGGACATTGGAGCTAGGGGGCTGGAGAGATATAGCGCCCCAATAATTTAATATACCAAACCTGCAAACATAGTGCACGTGCTATAGTAACTAGTAAGGAGACTTTATAGTAACTTGCAAAAAATCAATTATGTGAGTTTAATTCACCAGTATCCTTTGTGGTCTTGTTATGTTGCTTGTCAATTTTGGTCACCAACATTTTTTGAAATAAGTGTACATGTAGGGCTTGTAGTTTGTTTAAATTCAGCAAACATGCATATTTTTATCTGTATAAAAAAACAGCTATTTCAAAAAGGGTTGGTGAAGGTTTTGTTGCATCCTCCATCTTGCATAACAAGGCTGAAATGCACTGTCTCCTCTTGTGAAAACCTTCAATAAACCAAATAACCCTCCAGCTTAACTCTTCAGTATATGGAGCCGCCATGTTTTCTTTTGTATGTACTATAACAATATTTACATATAATCCATAGTGCATGCAAGATGCAAGATGCAACAAAACCCGCACCAACCCTTTTTGAAATAGCTGTATGTGTAGATATGTTAGTATACACCAAATTGAAAAATGTTGTCGGGTTCAAAAGGTTAAATCATAGAAGGTTCAAAAGGTTAAATCATAGAAGACCGAAAGGGGTTATGGGTAAGTACTTTGTAAGGCCCATATTTTATGCATAGCATATTGTTTATCATTGCAAATCTCGAACATTGCTTCGAATTCTCGAAGAAAGCAATATACGAGAATTATAACAATGCTCAACGCATATTATGGGCCTCATTGACTATTTACCCAGAATCGTCTCTGGTCTTACATTCTATGATTTAATCTTTTGAACCCGACAACGTTTTTTCAATTTGGTGTATGTCTTACAAAACGAAACTACTAATACTAATTGCTTCTTTTTTAACTTAGGTTGAAGAACCTGATAGGACCACACCGACTCTCCCACCCGAGAATAAGTCCATCAAACTTGGTAATCACAGAATGTGATGTAATTATGTAATTATCATAAGTTTGAAGTTAAACACAGGGGCGGATCTAGAGACGAATGATTCGTGCAAACCCCATTAAACTGCAATGGAATCCACCAAATGACAAATACGTCAGGCATGCATGCATGAAAGCATACTGCATGTATATTGCCTTCAGGAATACCGAGTACCATAATTTCGTTTGTCTATCAGCAACAGAATTCATTGCGTTACAGCGTGTAGGTCCATCGTAACTAGTGCTCAGTTGAAATGACAAATGTATCTTGCGACAGTGCCTTGTTATTCATCATCAACAACGAGAAATCGCAAAGCATTCTGGTACTGATATGTCCTATGTGGGACTTTATTTTTCAGGGGATTCATATCCAAGGAAGATTCTTTTGGTTTGTGATAAGTGGTCGGGTTGGCATCTCGATATTTATACAGTTAACAGACACCTTTGTCGAAGTTTTGCAAAAATGAGAGACATCCAAGTTGGTTGCTTAGTTTTGAAAGTTTCAGATAAGGACAAATGCAAGGCTTCAAGAGATGGTATTTATTTAATCGAGGCCGCCTGCCGATCTGGCATCCCAGAAGGGGATAAAAGACTCCTTTTTATGCACGATCATTTCCCATTCGATCCAGATCTTGTTATTGGACATGGAATGATCACTGGTGTTGAGGCTGCAGAAATTGCCAGAAAGCTTAAATGCAAATGCCTACAGGTATTTTATGACCCACCTGAGAAATGCAAGACTCGTATCCAGTTTGATTCAGCGATTTCTTTGACAGACACAGAGAAAGAAATAGAGCTTGGAAATTCTGCTGATTTTGTTGTGGCCATAGGTCCACAAGTGGCTGAAGAATGGAGTAACCTGCTTAAGCGTGATGTCATCGAAGTGATCCCCGGGCTTACAGATTGCAGCTCAAGAAATTCAGTTGCAACGCTTCATCGTAGATGCGTTATTATGAAGACAGAGACTGATGATTATCACAGCCAATTGAATTTTGTTGCAAAGGCTTTTAAAGACTGCAAGAAACGTGGTAAAACAATCAGAGTTGCAGTTCAAGGTACTCCTCGTGCCAAGAAAGCGGATCTTCAAAGTGCTCTTGAAAACCAATTGAGCAGATCCAGTTTTGATGTTCATGTGACTTCATTTGATGCAAGCATGCAGACTGTGGAAGGTGAAATACGCGTTGCCTCATTGGTGCTGATGCCTGAACCATCGGAATCGTTTGGGCTACGATGTCTAGAAGCTTTTTCTGCTGGAGTACCAGCCCTCATCAGTAATTCGCTTGGGATTGCTCATTTGCTGCTTGACCATTTCGATGAGAAGTTCTGGAAATTCCTGTGTCCAGTTGAAGATGAAGACGACTGTGAGTTGTGGTCTGAGCGTATAGATGACATGTTAGATGAAAGGGAGGAATGCTTCGATTTGGCTGCCGATCTGCAAAAACAATGGAACAAGAAATTCACATGGGACTCAGCTACAAATAAAATACTTGCAGAACTTTCTAAATCGAGATGTTTTATTAAACGCCGACCAAAGAAAGGCAGATTAGATAAGCCACCCTCTGCATCATTATGTTCCGTCGAAGCTGGAAGATTTGTCTCGGAGGAAATGGATCTTAATAACAAGCGAAGAAAACTAATTCTAATTGTGTCTCCAACTGATTGTTCGAAAGTGCCATCAATCCGCCACCTTGCCAAGATTCCGTGGATTGCGGTTTTTGATTTCGATGTTAACAGTGCCAAGACAGGCTATCTTGCTAGCTGCGAAAAGGTTGGAAATGAAATCGGGATGAAAGTCTGTCGAATTATCCCACCAACGTCTGAAGAATCAAAGCAAAAAGTCACACTACCAAATGGAATACCATGGTTCCTCCTGGAGGGCACACTTGAGTCAAAACGAAGTATGAGCGACAGTCTTGAGTGGCTAAGGAATATTTTCGTGGCAGTTGAAAATAGTTACCATCTTCCAATTACGATGCTGATTCTGTGGGACACCTCACAACATACAAGAAATCTTGCCAAAAACCTAGTTAAACTTTTGCACATCGTTGAAGCTTCGTCGTTGAAAAAACAAATCAAGCTTGCTGTTGTGATAATTAATGGTGAGAAACCGACTTACTTTGAAGATATTGAAGAGGATTGGAAAATTACTGTTCACTTTCTTACTCTGGAGGAGTTTTGTAATGGAGTCAACATGAGTGTGATTGAAAATCCACTCGTAGACGAAAGCCTCGACTTTACTTTACCAGTTGCAAGTGATCCAGATAAAAGTGAAGACTGCAGGAGGGAGATACTGCCTCCTGATTTGCGATGGATTAATGCAGAGTTGGAAGTTCTTTATTACTCTGTTGGAACTAAGCCAGTGCATGACGGAAATGATGCCCAACATTTCTACCGTGGTGGCACCATTTCCTGGTACGCCTTAGACTTGGGGCATGCCATTGAAAGGGAGAACTGGGAGTCAATTAAAGCGAAAATAGACGAGCTCTTACTTACAGCAGGTACGCTACGTCACCAGCTTCCTCATCAACGTGGTACTGGAGGGACGACCTCCGCTCGCAAGATTCTGTTCGATTACCACAAAAAGTATCCATGCGTGACAGTTACCTCAATAAGTCACGCAGAAACTGCACCAGCTATTAAAGTTCTTGCAGACTTCTGTAAGTTGCCTGTCATTGTCCTTATCGACTGCAAACATGTCCAAGGGGAAGAGTTTGATCTTGAGATGCTTTACAACAATTTGTCGAATACTCGAGTACCAAGCATCATTCTAGAAGTGGTACATAAACACGGAAAAAGTTGTGGAAAAGAGCTGCTATACGCTGCAGAGACCCTCAACCAGTCAGAAAAAGAACACTTTGTAAAGGTATACAGCGATCAGAAAAAAGAAAAACTTTCACGTCTACGTCAATTGAAGGCCAGCGAGAGTGATGAACTACAGATTCCGTTCTATTATGCCCTTGTTACTTTTGAAGAGAAGTTCATCGCTCTTGAACCATTTGTACAAGACTGCTTAGCCAAATCTGACAAGCAGCAGCGCCAAGTCCTTGTTTTTCTTGCCATGGCTCATCATTATGGTCATATTTCAGTTCCCGAGACCATACTAACATCTTACTTTAATGCACCATGCGGTACTATTCTGGAAGAGGTGTTAACTAAGATATCTTTGCAACTTCTCATTGAGGAAAATGGCAAATGGAGGCCACGCCATGACTTGATTGGACTGAAAATTCTCCAATACCTTCTCACATACCAGGATTCTGCCCTTCAAGGTCGAATCCATCCAGATAACTGGCTTCAGAATATTGCTTATGAAACGATCAATTTTATTTCTCACATGCCAGAAACGTTAGTCAGTTGTCTACTGCTTAATCGAGGCATCACTGAGGAGAAGTACCCGGATTGTTTCTCACCCCTCATAAATGACATTCCAGAAGAAGATGATGCCATCAGGGTATTCGAAAAGGCAATTGATTCATTTCCCGACAACATGTTTTTCAAAGTCCATCTTGGTCGACTGTACAGCATTAAAAAGAAAGCTGGCGGGTTTGAAATGGCTATTAAGTATACAGATGAAGGCATTGATTGCGCTGATGGTGAGGTGTCAAGAGTAGTAAGGGGTCAGTTTGCTCAAATGAAAGGAGTTGTCTACAGTCGACAAGTAAGCTATTTGATATGGCAAGAGGCTGAAATAAATGACATCGTAGATGTTGCCGAAATGGGAGTTAAATGGTTTAGACGAGCTGTCAGCATATGTCCTGATATGGTAGATGGCTATATCCCTGAAGTGAGTATGATGTGCAAGTTGTTTGAATACGTGGACAGGGTTACAGGAAGCATACATGACTTTCTTCTATCAGTTGACTGCCATCCATTTATAGTTGATGGAATATCCCAGACAGCTGACACTTTAGAAAGTGTTCCTGATAGCGAAAATTACAGTTATTGGAAGACAAGACTTCTTTGCTTGGGTCTTCGTAAGAGGAAAACCGAAATGACGGAAACCCTCAAGCTCCTTTGTCAACTCAGAGAAAGTGGAAGAGCAAGCAGAGGTCCCATCAATCGCAAAATAGCTGATATGAAAATGTCATTATGCAAGCAAAGTGAGGAGAGCTTGTCAACGATTGCATC
>WUAP02130332.1:2764-13983 GCA_015163945.2 Stichodactyla helianthus | reverse complement strand
TACAACCCAATGGTTTACGCGTTGATGAATTCAGGCTTCAGAAGAACAGTAAAAAGGCTTTTTAGACGTCATAGTTGCTATAGTAGCAGTGAAGACAGTCGTGCAACGCCAGACGTTGACATGGCAACCACCAAAGTATAGCTATTCAGAATGGGTCCAAAATAAAAAGTGGTTTTGTGAAGATTATTTACGCATCGGTCCAAACTCTTAATCAGAGGAGGAGGTTAAGGACATTAATGGATTCAAAAGATCCCATCATTAGATTTGTTTAAAGATTTAGATGAAAGTACATCACAATAGAAGTAAAATGAGCAAATCAAAAATGGGGGTCACCGACTTTGTTTTGGAGATGTTATGTTATAAACTTTGAAATTTTGGCCACCGTTTGGAATTTGATTTCATCATGAATCTGAAAAGGTCCATGGAAAATCCATGATCACATTTGCCATATAAATAAAATCACCCGGGCGTTCCTCGCTCATTTGAAACAATGGCCGCGAACGTCCGTATATTGGGGACATTAAAAAATCCTTGAAGAGCGCATTCGTATTACTGGCCCAGTTGGAAGAGTATCGGTCTGTTGTGCGGGAAGGCATGGGTTTGAGTACCGACCGAACCAACACTCAGGGTCTTAATGTAACTGGGTACCTTCGTAATAGGCCATTTACATGATGGCGTAATTTACTACCAAGACCAGAATGCTTTGAGTGGCTTCTATTGTCAGGCAAATTTTACCAATTGTCTCTTTTTTCCCAGGAGAGGAGAAAAGTCTCAATAAGGAAGCATTTGACAAAGCATTCTGGTCTTGGTAGTAAAATGACTATTACATCTACAAATGGTTGGACTTTCAAGTGGCTCAGATGACCACTTAAAATGGCGGTCCCGTCTCTCCACACTTCCTTAACCTGCATCGGAGGGACGTAAAAGAACCACTGAGGACGTAAAGAAACTCTGGCGGTGACCATCCTCAGTGCCTACACCTCATTACTAATCATCTCTTATGATTGCAAAAAGAACCACTGAGGACGTAAAGAAACTCTGGCGTCGACCATCCTCAGTGCCTACACCTCATTACTAACCATCCGATTCACGACTGTGAACTGCATAAGCAATCTGAAGTAACATTAATCATTGTACAGCGCCTTTGATGTGCTATTACAAATAATAATCATAACTTGTTAAAAATAAAGGATTGCCTAGATTTCAGTCCCGGTTGTTATACAGTTGAGCCCGCATAAGAGATATGAGATACAAGCGACTGCGCTATCGGGCCAATACAATGCTTATTGTGTCTTACTTGCAGAAAAGCAGTTCAAAAACTGTCCAAACTACTAATTCAAGCTACCAGTAAACAAAACAGACCATAAAGGAAGGACGAGGGAGAGAAACTTAGAAAGGGCTTTGAAGTCCAGCTAGTTTCAATATATTGGGCATTTTCCTTAATACCATAAGTAGATTTTGTGGAATAATGAGGATAGTATCACTCTCCAAACTCATACGCACAGGTTTTCAAAATGGACTTCCTGTGCTTTTCTGAAAAATATGTCATATCTTTTCCTTTTTACGTATCTTTTATTTTTCACTTCAATATTATGGTCAGAAAAAAGTCATTTACAAAAGAATACAAGTTGAAAAAATATTTTTTGATAATATATCGTGTGGTATACCTGTGGTAGCAGTTACCCGCGGGCGTACGGGATAATCGCGGGATGTTTACATGACAGTGATGTAGAAGGGATTGGAAGCTTATAAAGCAGGTGGTGGGCGTTCATATTTTCGTCTTCTCTGCAGATCTCATTCAAGATTAACGGTAAGAACTAAAATGATATGATGTAGTTTGAAATTTCTCACATGAAAATCTATTTAAAGTTCTTAATAATCACTTTGAAGTCTGTTTAAAACTTGTTCAAAGTCTAACTTTAGACTTTCAAAATGGCTTCCTATGACAAGAGACTGCAACAATAACCTGTAAAATCTTTACAAACGGCTTTAGCTCTTCCTGATCCACGTAGAATTTGATAGATATTGGCCTTGTATGGTTTTAGAAGCAAATTCGGGGGTCATATTTCGTTATTTCTTTATTTGCTTCAAGTAAATCGTGTTTTTTCATGGAAGCTTACACAAAACATTTTCACACATCTTGCAAGAAATCTTCACTATTTTAGATTGCAGATATTTATTGAATCCAAGTGTACAACTTCATGTTCTTTAACCAGAATCTTATCCAGAATCTTATTTTCGTAGTGTTAAATCTGCGTAATCAGTTGGGTAAATCCACTAGGGCTCTTTAAGGAGATTTTAATATTCTTGCAGACGCCACAGACCTAATATCTTGAAAAATCATGTACTAACAGGAATGAGATGTGTTTTGCATCTTAATTTGTTGCAATATAAATATATGTTAATGAAGTGTAAAAATAAGCGTAAAATAACATTCTAGAATTTAAATACGTTATTTTTGATAAAGAATGAACAAGATTTTGATATAAAAATTATGACAACTAAATTTTTGGTTTTCCTCGACGTTTCAACGCCATCCGGCGTCATTTTCAATAGTGTAGCAAAGACAAGTAGAGTTGAATATTTAAATCCACTGTAATAACCTCATGGGATTCTACGCATGTTAATCAGTTAAATACTTTAGCTCTCAGAGAGTCTGATTGGACATTGATTGATGGTTTAAGATCTTGTATAAACAACATCTCATGCACGAGACATAAGACTGTAAAGTTCTTTTCAAAGCCTCTATTGTCCTGATGACACTTCATGTAGTGTACGCCAACTGTGCTTGATTTGTTCTTTAATTTTTTTATAAAGGTGTCGGCATGTGTATCCGACAACCTGCCTCGCACAGGTCACACTTAACGAATAGACAACATTCTGTTGATTTACAATTGGGTGTTTATCCTCCTTGAGACCAAAATTGGCACCAAGATTACGGCTGGTAAAGACGGGCTCTATTTCCAAGTTGATTTTGTTGGCTCAGGTCTCATAATTGTTTCTGTACACCATCATAAGACTTCTGGTCCTTGAAGGGGACAGAGAATCTTACCCCGTTGACATCATCTGGTGACTTGTTGCCGGTTGTAAAGTTGCCATGTGGTTGTTGTTGTTGTTGTTGTATAAAGCTCTGTACAGTTGAGTAGAAGAGACCCATCGGATATTGAAGTTTAACCAAAGATTTCTTTCAGACGATCGATTTCTGAAGAGTTCCTAGGAAGAAGAAAGTCTAAAACCTCTATATAGCATAGTAGAGCTTTCTTATATCTTTAGTTAACATGACTATGAAAGTGTAGTAAGAGGCCTTTGTCTGTTGGTTTTCTGTAGACTTCTGTTTGTAGATTGCAACCTCTCTTAGTGATCATCATGCGCAGAAAAGGGAGGCTATTGTCCACTGCTGTCTCCATGGTGAACACTAAGGATGGATGAGCTTCATTTAATACTCAAAGGAAGGATTCAGTGTCGTCAGTGTTTTTCACAAAGGCAAGAGTGTCATCAACATATCTCTTGTAGAAGGCTGGTAGTTTGTTAGCAGAATTAAGGCTTTCTTCGATGTTACATAGGAAGTTATTAACCATCAATGGTCCCAAGGGGGAGCCCATCGCTACACTGTCTCTTTGTTCATATAGTTGGCTATCAAATTGGAACAGTTGGTTCTTAGAAGCCATTTCTAGAAGTTGTTAAGCTCCGTTATTGTGATATTCAAATTATGCGTGTTGTTGAACCAGTTTTTTTTTCAACTGCTTTGACTGTGAGTACTTCAATGGTTTCACCAACTGGCACGTTCATGAATAGGGCAGTTATGTTGTATGAGACTAAGATGTCGTTCTCATTAGCATTTAATTTTATGAGGTCCTCAGCAAATTGAAAGATATTTGAAATTGTATGACCGTTGGTGGATAAAGGCTTCAACTTTTCATCCAACCATTTAGCCAGATTGTAAATATAACTCCCAACTGCAGATAGTATTGGATGCATCGATAGCTGTGGTTTATGTGTCTTGGGTAAACCATAAAGGTGGGTGAGATTAAACCCCTTGGATAGGACTGTACTGGCAACTTCACCTGGTAGAATGTCTTTCACAAGCTTGTTTAGCTGTTTTTCTTTTTCTAAGAGTGGGTGGTAATGCTTTATAGGTCTTCCTCTTTTCTTGGGTTGTTCGAGATTGATTGGAGTGAACTTTGAGTTGTCCTCAATCAAGGCTTTTTTCAGGAGTGATACATACATGTCTCTATTCAATATTACTACACCAGAGCCTTTGTCAGGTCTAGTTATGATGTCATCCCGTTTCTTTAATCAATTGACTGCTTTTATGAGTGTCTTTGGTGGTTTTGAATTCTTGTGTTTAATGTAGTTAAGGAGGCTCGAAATGGTTTTCATGCGCACGCTCTTAATGACGTATACAATGCATAGATCAAAATCAAAATCAAAATTGTCCTCAAAAAAGCTTGTATTTAAACTTAAATAACTTAAAAACTGGATGGTAAAATTTCTTTAAACTTTGTATGTGGTTTTTATTTTAGGGTTCGTAAGTGCTAAGAAAAAATATAAAAATTCTGTAAGAGGGAACATCCTAAAATAAACTTCATTGATTTTTAAGAATTTCCTCTTACAAATTTTTTTCTTTTTCTTTCAAATCAAAGATTGAGTTAAAATAAGCTCATTTTAAACGATTTTTACCATGCCGTTCTTAAGGTATGATTTTTTTAATATAAAAAATTTTGCATACATTTGAAATGTTCTACCGTTGTCATAGCAATGTCTTACGTCATATTTTCAATTTCATTCTAATCTTTATTTTATGGTCTTTGGTCTTTTGGGTCTACTTTCTGTCATACATTACCCAGATAAAATTTTTCAAGGCCATTTTTGCTAGTGTATGCCATTTCAAAAACCATTTCAAGCTTCCTTAAGAGCTATAGACTTTAATGTCACTGATGTTAGTTCTTTTGCGTCTTCCTCCAGCTTTGGCTCAATTCTCCAATAGAGTTTCTCAAATGCTGCTTTAATTTCAAGTGGATCAGCGAGAATGAACAAGAGTATGAATAAGTGAGCACCAAGTGTTGTGAAGCTCACTATCTTGAATTTGGAATTAGCTTTGATGTATGTTGACTTGGATACTACGAAAAGTGCTTGAAAAGATAAATCCAACTCAAACATTTTTTTATGACATAAAAACATAGTTTAAACATAGTGTTTTTTTGAAACTTGAGCTGCATTCACACCGATGGTTAAACATGGTTAAAGGTGGTTTAATTAAACAGGTTTAGAAAATTATCTGCAAACAAAAGGCAAACTTTGATTCAAAAACTGCATATACCTGTTGCTTGTGGAACACAACATAAATTCCAGGTAGTTTGATTCCAATTGAGTTGAATGGCTTCATATTATAGAAGATAGAAAAAACTAGTTTAACCACACAGTTCTGGTGTGAATAGAGTATAGGTCTTCCTTTTCCCATAAGCACTATGTAACATCCACCAGAATTACCTTAGCCTGTTCTTGTCAGTGGTACAATACTACAGGAACGATCTATTCATGCATCCTTGGTTTATAGCAGTTGTCTTTAATACTAAGCATTAACCCGTGAAACACACTTTAGCATATTACGCTTTATTACACTTTGGTTCTTTTGTTTTTCATTGTTTCTATCTGACTATTACACACTAATTAGTACACTTTGTTTCACGGGTAAATGAAAACCATTCTATTGGATGAGGATTATATGCCATGTGCAATATACTTAAATTAAAGATGTTTATAAAATAACTGCAATATAACATGCACTCTGATTGGCTAATAAACCATGACCATGGTTTCCATGGAAGCATATTATTAATTTCATAAAAGCTTTATACAATGCTTTTTTCATGTTCTATGCTTTATATCAACACTTGGGATGTGGGAAAACCACTTGCCTATGGCTCATCATCCAAAAACTTTTCTTGTGTTTTCCAACATACTGCATGTTGATATATATAACAGCATAGAACATGGAAAAGCACTTTAAAATAGACTGGTTTATATTTGCTTTATTATCTGCTTTCCTTTCCTTTTGTCATACACCAAAGAAATGTCTCAGCCACCATCTGGCCAGCAACCACCAGCCCATGGACAATACCCACTGCCTGGGCAATATCCACCACCTGGGCAATATCCTGTGCCTGGACAATATCCTCCACCTGGACAATACCCACCGCCTGGACAGCCAGGGGGGTACTACCCACCACCACCAGGATACCAGCAACCCCCGGGAGGATTACCAAGTGGCCTTCCTCCTGTGAGTGGAACAAATATTTTTGGGATACCAATGTTTATTTACAAGAATAAGATAAGAAGGTGACATGTCCATATTTTCATTGTTTTCCCTGTTATTTTTTAGGGTGTGCCAGGTATTCCACCTCCAAATCATCCATTAGCAGGCTACCAACCCCCTCCTGGTTATATGCCACCACAAGGGGGCTACCCTGGTGCACCACCACCTGGCCAATACCCTGTAAGTATGTGTTTTGTTAATACTAATAAAGCAACTTCCTGGTAGTACACACACCTAGTATACCACCACCTGGCCAATACCCTGTAAGTATGTGTTTTGTTAATACTAATAAACCAACTTCCTGGTACTGTACACACACCTAGTATACCACTACCTGGCCAATACCCTGTAAATATAGCAACGTTATCAGAGTTCCTTTTAATAGATTTATTACAGTGTGACCATAAGTAGTACAAAACTACCAATTTCAAGCCCCTTTTCTCAACAAGCCCCCCTCCACTGTTAACACCATGATATGTATTACCGGTAGTATTCTTACACTGATATTAATATTATCTAATCTTCAAAGTCGCCAGCAGCAGGAGCCTACTACCCTGCACCAGGACAGCCTGGACAGTATCCAGGTGCATATGGTGGTGCAGTACCAGGCTCTTATCCAACTGGTTCTCCTTCTAAGGTTTGTAATATAGCTTTCTTTTCTCTTATTTGGGTTTTATTAGGGTAAAAATTGGGATGGAATTTTGAATTTTATAATGAGAAAATCCAGCTGAGCGAACACTTAATCATGCAAAGCATTGTTAGTCAAAACCTCTGGCCCCTCACCAACTAATGAAAACCATGAATACTGTATAGTTATGGGCAGGAAAGTTGGTGAGGGAGTTTGCAAACTATATATTAAATGTGCACCTTTACAAATGAAATTTCCTGTATGGGGTAGGCTCCAGCTGGTGCTAAAGGTGTAGAGACATCCTTGATTTGGTATTGAATTGTTAATAATCATATTGTTTCTCTATATAGGGATCTGAGAGTGATAGTGACCCAGATGACTATGGTGAGTTTAGAATTGAGGGATGGGGATGGGGGCTGAGTTACTCATTAACTGAGCATGAGGGCCATATTTTTTCAAATGAACTTATGGCCCAAGACTGAGAAGCAAGGCTTATATAAAATGTTTATTATATGGCAAGTTGAACACACACATAAAGGTGGTGGTCCGTACTGTAAGTTATGGGCCACAAATTGGCCAATGAGAGCACATGAAATTAGCTTGTCATATAAAAAGTTATTATAAAAATTTGTTTTTCTCTTCCTCCCAATTTTCTTTTCATTTTATAGGAGAGTTCTATTTAGACATAAGATTTTTTGATAATATTTTTTGTTTAATATGGCTTTATTTGTTGAAGTATCGAGTTTCTATTGTCCTTCAGGCCCAAGAACTAGGGAAGAAAAGAAACCTTTGAGTGTGAAATTTGTGAACAGATCTGGCAAGAAAGTCCTTCTGTTCAAGATTGACAAGAAAGGGAAATTCAAGAAGGTTAGAAAACTGAAAGATGGGAAATCTGATACCGTGGAGACATATGAAAGCACTGCCTTTATTGCTTTCAATTTGAAAGACGACAGAGAGACTATGGTTATTGGGGACAATGCTGTCTACTTTGCCTCATCTGCTCACAGCAATGTGGATATTAGGCGAGAGCCAGGTTGGTAACTGTTGGGGGTATAATAGTGGATAGGGTAAGGGGTACCACCATTAAGTGTAGCCAGTACAGGAGAAACCAGGTTGTTTCTAGGGCTGGGGCATAATAATCTGTCTTTATCCTTCTGTCTTCATGCATTTATCCTGTCCTGTGGATGACCAAATCTTTTGTTAAAGTCATCCAACATGGCAGCTATGACATCACATGCATGTAAGAATACCTTAGTAATGTTGTTGGCAATATTGTAGTATGAAGGCAATTAGCATAATACCTATTACAAGAGAACTAGTACATGTAAGAGTGTTTGGGGAGTTAATATTAAGATGATTGGCATCAAATTTGTGTAGATTTAACAGGCTGTTATAAAGAGCATTCACCTCTCACTGCTGTGTGTGGTTGAAAAAATACCCTTGAACCAGGGAGACATAACAAGAAACTCTACTTACATGAAATACTGAGTTCAGAAATAGAACCCAGGACCCCAGAGGTGACAGGCAAGTGCACTACCCCTGCACCAGCCTTGAGAACCAAAAAGAGAAAAGTAATTAAGATGGCCATCTTTCTTTTTTAGCTGATTTCAGCAAGCTCAAGTCCAAGACAGCTGCCACCACCCCAGTACAGGTGAAGTTTATCAACAGAACAAAGAAGAAGGTTAGACTAGAATGGGTAAACACCAATGGTCACCGAGAGGGCAGAAAGGAACTCAAGCCAGGACGTTGCTGGCGTGTTGACAGCATGGAAGGACATTGCTGGGTTTGTTCAAACCCACGTGATGAAGATGAGATCATGTTGTTGAATTATGGATGGTTCTTCTGGCCAAGGAAAATTGGCAATCAGAAAGAAAGGGTTGTGATCACTGAGGGTAAGAAAATTATATTCCTTATCTGTATGAGTGCATGTGTGTGTTGAGGAGAGAACAGAAAAAACAGAATGGTAATATGGGAAATGGAAAGCAATATAAATTTCATGTGTGAAGGGGTAAGTATAATAATGAAAGGCCATTTATGTACAGTTTTCACCAGTGTGGACAACCTCATGACTCTAATTCATTGATGGTCATTTAAGAAGAGTCTGCCAGAAATAGTAGGGTTAATAAAAGCATTAGTTGGGTTTTCAAGAAGAGGATTCACTGTAAATATCATAAAAATGGAAGTTATTCAAATGTATTAGCATTTGCTGAAGCAGTTGAGCATAGAAAAATGGAAAGCCAACTGAACATCACTATATCAGAGGTAAAAAATAGAAAGCATTCAAAGATATTTTAATTCATAGGGGCTGAAGAAATAGGAGGGTGAGAAAAGAAAAAGCCATTAAATGTCATAAGGGCTGAAAACATAGGAGAGTAGAAAAATGGGAAACCATTACATGTTGTAAAAGTGAAAACATAAATTATTATGAAAAAGCCATGTAATGTTGCAGGGTGACGAAATGGAGGATAAAACAATAGAAAGCCTTTTTTGAATGGCTTGTTTTCTCATTTTTGCATTTCCCTTACATTTTGATTCTATTTATTTTTAGACTTTTGGGAATTCAGCAGCAGCAGCAGTAGTAGTAGCAGCAGCAGCAGTGATGAAGAGTAACCAGTAGCAACTGGCTTATTACCAAATGGATAAGCTATTAAAAATGAAGTAGAATATTTTGAGAATACTAAAACAATCTTTACACTGAATAGCTTGCCCAAACACACTACTAAAAATCTAGAAAGTTAGCCAATTTAAAACTATTGAATTTTGTAGCATAATCTTAGAATGGACAATTTTTACTAGTAAAATATTTGCAAACTAAGTTTCAAACAGTGTTTCCATTTCAGGGATTGCTTTTGAATAATGAAACATGTGAATACTAGAATTTGTATGGTAAATAAAAAATGATCTTAAATATCATATGTGGTGTGTGTTAAAAATGGGATGCATACATGATACACCTGCTGGAAATATATCAAGTAATTTGTAGCATAATCTTAGAATGGACAATTTCTACCAGTAAAATATTTGCAAACTAAGTTTCAAACAGTGTTTCCAATTCAGGGATTGCTTTTGAATAATGAAACGTGTGAATACTAGAATTTGTATGGTAAATAAAAAATGCTCTTAAATATCATGTGTCATATGTGGTGTGTGTTAAAAATGGGATGCATACATGATACACCTGCTGGAAATATATCAAGTAAATCATTGTATTGCACAAGATATGTGTGGAAGGATTTTGGTTAAATAAGATAAATGATGTTTTTTTTGATTGGTTAAAAATGAGTTGGGGGCAAGGTTAAGGTTTAGGTTTAGGTTTGGATCTTTCCTCCCCCCCCCCCCCCCCAATATAAGAAAATTGAGAAAAGTGGGAGTCACTTATCATTACTTGCCTCAGTTCACTCTCCCATTCATTCATTTATTTTTCTCTGTGTGCTTTAATAAAATTGGGTACATTTCTGGACCACTGGAGAAGTAATTGTAAACTATGCTTCTTCACTAACAAGTACTGTGATAAACACACATGCATTTTTATAATTTACATGCCAAACTTCTGCATTTTCAGTGGCCCTTGACATCCAATACCATTTCCTTGTGAGACAAGTACAATAATTACCATTTGGTATGCTACCAATTGTAGCATACCAATACATGATGATTTTCTTGCAAGCTACAATTGCTGCAAGAGGTGGCGCTGACTGAGTTGAGTGTAAGGCATTTTTATCCTTACCTAGTGGGATACAAGTCATTGAAATAAACTACACACACACACACAAAACCGTTTCACTCCAGTTTAGTGCGTTTTGAAGCAATGTATAGATGTTTTTTACAACCAATTATTACTATAGCTAGAAGACCTGCAACAACTTGTCTCACAAAAAAGCAAGAGAGAAAAGTTGCAAGGAACACCGCCCAGTGTTACACCACTTTAATAGGGGTTAAAAGTTATCCAGTTAGGACACCACAGTAGGAGTAGCATGTCTAATGTTAATACGCACCCTGATGACTGATCTAGTATAAGATTGGCCAGCTAGGATACCAATTGGGCGTGCAAGATGTCCACTGCTTGTATATAGATCTTCTGGTACTTATCGACTGATTGAGTCAATCCTTTATCTACAAGTTAGGAAAAGACTGGTCAGTCCAGAAAAACATGCTTCTATCTTTCCTTTCCCTTCCCCTCCCCCCCCCCCCCCCCCCCCCCCCCCCCCCCCCCCCCCCCCCCCCCGCACGGGCGGGGTCGCGGACCTTGGCTCTCCTCTTCTCCCACTCTCCCCA
>WUAP02130310.1:0-13986 GCA_015163945.2 Stichodactyla helianthus | reverse complement strand
AACTCTTACGCTACCATCGTGCTCTCCCAACTATCCGCGTGCATCCAGAACTAGATTTACGCACGCTAAACATTGATTAAAAATTTCACTTTCACATATTTTTAACCTAAATGATCAATTTACTTTACTACAGTATGTGCTGCGGTTCTGGGACTGATCGCGCGCGTTCTATTTCTTTGTATTAAAACGTCACAAATCTCTCATTTATTCGAAGTTAATTAGTTTCTTGAGACCTTACGAGCAACTACAAAAATGAAGGTAAGTTTTAATAAATGTTAATCATCGAAGTAATCTTACCCAAAAATTCAATTCCCACCTTCATCTTGAATTTGTTTCGATGTTTGTGTGTCTTTAGGACGATTGAAAATACCATTCATCTTTTTCTTTTTTTTCTTTTTCTTTTTCTTTTTTTTTTAATTAGTATTCATTTATTTTTCCTGTAGTAATCAAAAACAAGTTTCAATATTTGAGCTGACTTTTCGTATTTTTTCTAATAGTCTGTCAAAGGCAATAACAATCAAACCAAAACAACCATGGCTTTCCTGAATATACATTTATTACTAAGGAATCTATGAATTTAAAGAAAGGACTGACCAAAGTAGTGAGCCAAGATACTAAAGATAACTCTAAGAAATGTAATTCGCTTGATAAAAGTGCGAAACAATCATTGAAAGTGAAAAAGAGAAAAGCAAAAAAGTCCAAAAGCCAATTGGATAATCAAAGCAAGAGCAAAGTTGCTCCACCAAAGACTGAAGCTGCTGGAGAAAAATACCAGTTATCAGAAATTGCTGCTAAATTGGTATGTGATATTTTGCGATCTTTAGAGGATGATGTTTGTAATGAAGAAAATGCAGCGCAAGAGAAAACAAAGTCAGGAGAGGGCGGTCTTCTGAATGAAGACCATGAAGTTAGGTCATTTACTAAAACGAAGGCCAAATTATCGTCGGAGGAGTCCTCTTAACATTGGTAATTTTGCATCTACGTCTGTCATATCAAATGAAGACAGGACGACAACCTCAATTCCATCTCTCGGGAGCAAAAAAGATGCTTTAACGTCTCTACATAGAAGTTCTACATAGATTTCTTTTGCAAATGGAAGTGGATGCAATTTCTACATCAACGGAGGATGTAACTAATGACTCAACTATCAAACAAAATCGGGGTATATCGTTTCCAATGGTTATGGCTTTAGAAGCAAACCCCAAACCGTAAGAATTAATGCTTTTCCAGCAAAGTTAATCCCAGGCTTAGCAGGTTAATTGATAGATAATAATCATTGTGATTACAAAACTATTACCGTGTATTTTTTTATTTATTTATTTATTTTCATTGCACCACCTTCCCTTCCTAAAACTCTTCCTCCCTTCAATGAAAATATTGTATTCTTCATCTTCCATATTTATCAGATAACCGCCAGTTTTATTGTCGAGACATTTAATTAAATCAAACTCATGCATTTTAAGATGTCTTTAAGATATCGAACACAAACGCTTCATATGTCATTTCCCAGCCGTAAAGCATCTGTTTCACTCCTCGTTTGGTATACAGTTATTTCAAAAAGGTTGAAAAGGCAAACGGCGAATGGCAATTGGTGATTGGTGAGGTAAAACTGAATCACCAAGTAAAATGAGACCTTTTTCAACTGAAAATTCACAAGATGAAACGAGCCATACTACTCTCGCCATCTAAGATCAACAGATATAGAAATTTCTTATATACTCCAATTATATGGACTAGAAATAATGGAAAGTTATAGTGCTTAGAAAGGAGGTTATTCCGGGCGAAAGACCCTTGGAAATAAATTCGGAAAAATTAATTTCCGACCTCGCTGGAATTCGAATATTATATGAATATTCATATAATATTGTCCATATTTGGATTTCTAGGTCATCATCAGAGCATAGGATTGATATTGATAATCTACTAAAGCATCTTCACGGAAGCATCCAGGCGTAAATTTTTTAACGTTCAATAGCGCTGCGCGTCGGGTCTAAAAATAGCCCGCTTACAGACAACCTGAAAAGAACACGGAGAAACATACATTTTATTTCGTTGTATTTTATTTTATTTTATGAAACATTGCTTTTTTTTCAAAAAAAGTTGTTATTAAAAACCAAACGGCAGAAATGGGACTCAAGAAGATGGAAAAAAATTTTTTTCTGAGGTTTAGTTTGTCTGAGTTGTGACGTCACTAACGCGCAGCGCTATTGCTTCATCCGGTGAAAATGAAGGATCATGATTCATTCATTTCCCGACAAAATTTTTTCAGACCCACTTTTACATTATATTATGGATAATAATATCATGAATATATTCTGGATTATTCTGAGGTGAGACGTTTAGAGCGGACATGCTTGCGGTTATCTTTAAATTATAACGGTAAAAGCATGTAAGTCGGAATTTAGACACTCTGTTTCAGAAGCAGATCTCGGGAGTAATTATAAAAAAATGAAGAGAAAGAAGAGATATGAGAAAGGAAACGAAGGGAAACGAAAAAGGAATGAAAAGAAAACAATAGAAAAAAGAAAATGTTGGGAGTAAATAAAAATGACAAGAGAAAAGGAAAAAATGGAAGTGAGCTTACAATCGCGCTATTTCATAATGACGTCAAGGCTTGTTTATCAGGAAAACAGAATCGTCCACAACAACTACATTGATGTGAAATTTGCTTTCCCATTTGATTTCCTATATTTGGTGGCCGATAACGCTTTAGTGTTGTTATTTTGTCCCCCTACCATGACCACGATCCTTAGTGTTTAAATAACAGAATGTTTTGATGTGAATGAAATCGGGCAATTGCTAAACAATTGAGCAAAAAGGAAAGCAAAGAGAAAAAACAGGTAAAAATATTGTTTTCATGCCATGAGACAATTGCACACTACTTTTTCTTCCTTGGTTTTAATCAATAACAGGGTGGGGTTTTTTTTGTTTGTTTTGTTTTTTGTTTTACTTTTAAAATTCGTTAAAAGTTTACAAAACTAATCAGCCCTCTATACAGGTGGGATAGGTGGGATAGGTGGGATAGGTGGTGGTGGTGGTGGTGGTGGTGGAGGAGGAGGACTTGCCGGTCCATTAGCTGCTTCCTCGGGAGATCCGTACACAGGTGTAGGAGGTGGTGGTATTTTAGTTAAGATATTTGTATTTTGAACTGGTGTAGTTTCTAAGGAACTAGCAGGAGTTCCTTCTTTGATTGACTGGCGTGGATTTGAAGAACGAGGTGGTGGAGGCCTTGGAGGTGGAGGTCTCGTAGTCGTTGTAAGTGAAACCGAAGGACATTGAGACGTTGGGGGTGGTGGTGGAGGAGGACGTGGTGGTGAAGGAGGATGTGGTCGAGAGGCCTCGCCTGGTGGCGGTGGAGGAGGAGGTCTTGGAGGAGACCGTCTTGGAGCATTTACTGAGGAAACTGGAGGTAGTGGAGGAGCTGCTCTTGCCCTTGATACGTTTGAGAGAGGACGAGAAATAGCTGGTGTCGTCGATGCTGGTGTAGATGAAAACTCCCGAACAGATCTTGGTGCTTTAGGTGAAGGTGGCCTTTGAGGTTTTGGGGATGCCATCGCAGATGATTTATGTTGGTTTTCAAACGTATCTACACTGTCTATCTCTTCTGTTATGTCTGTTGCGCAAGAATCAGTCTCTTCAGAGTCGCTATATTCACTGAATGATTCGTAAATAGGATCTTCATCTACGTCCTTTTTGATCACCTTAAAACAAAAAATAGCGTTGCAGTTTATAAACTTCAATTTGGTTACTAAATTATTTAATTTATTGTTTGGGTAGAATCGCTAGATCTAGCTACATTATACATACACAAAAAGATTTGATACCTTTTTCTTTTTAGAATGGAATGCTTGTTTAAAGCTTGACCTAAGGGTCTTGATAATTCCTTTTTTCTTTTTATTATTCGTCTTCGTAGATTTACTTTTTCTTCTATCACCAGCTCTTTCGAAGGATCCTTCAGAAGTAGTCTTTTCTAGGTCTGCTTCACTACATTTCCCCAACAAGTAAACCATTCCACAAGATTCCGTTCGAAAGCGCGCGCAATTATTTTCAAAAACCACGGTGTAAAGTCCAGGTTTCTTTACTGCTGGCATCATGTCTGTCCATTCCGGATTCTCGTTTGGTAGATTATTGCTCCAACGAGCATACTTATAGATATTTTCATAGTCCTGTGGCTTTTTTATGAGAGGAATGGTGACTTCGACTGGCCGTCTGAATTGTCTTATTTTGGATGAAATTACAACCAGATCACTCAGGACACTCTCTGAATCTGTCACTTGTACTTTCTGATGATAGTCTTCACACATCTAAAAAGTAAAGAACCTGATTGTTTATTAAGCTTACACTACTGCTGTTCTTAATTAGACGCCACCTGCAAAAATTGGGGTACGTATTTCACTCACAACCCACCCACTCACCAACTTCCTTCCTTCTTTCCTTCCCTCACTTCCTAACCCACACTCTCACACCTCCCTCTCTAATTAACTCACTCATTCATGCACCTTATCTCCGCCTAACTCACTCACTCACTAACCCACTCACCCATCCACCTATTCCCTTCCTCCCAGATGACTCACCCATTTTCTCGCTCATACGCATGGACGCACACACCAAGTCGTAATGGTTATTAAAATATTGATAATCAAAAATTGTGTTCATTACCAGTATCGTGACTGACTGTATATTTTTGTTGATAGCGTTTTCAGGGATTCTTATTCTTATTCCTTCTGATGAGACCTCGCCTCCACATGAAGTAAAAGTTCCAGAGATCAGTTCCTCAAAGCCGTCAAACATGTCCATTGCGCTACTGCGGTGGTGTATTTTAGGCCTTGATGGACGAACATGAACTTGCTTCCGGTCTTTATGTGGTTCCTGTTGTAGAACGATTTGCTCGGGGTCTGGTTCTGGTTTTACTTCAGCTTCTGCGACTTGTTCTGTTACATTTTTTTTAAGAAAAAGAAAACAATGAAGTTTTCGATGAGTATTACAATGCGCCATATATTGATATGGAAAAGCCAGAAGAACAGAAAAAGGAGCAGGAGCAGGAGCAGGAGCAGGAGGGAGCGCAGAATCTACGAGAAGAGGGAAAAAACAGCGACTACAGCAACAAAAGCATCTTGGATGAACCCTTATGAATAATGATTCTGTCTAAACAGAGTGATTGAAGAACCAAAAAAGACGTCACATCTTGGATTACCGTTTACAGAAGTAAAAGTTATCTCGGAATCTGCTTTTTGGCCGCGATATACATATTCGAGAGCATGTGCTGAAGAATCTCTACTACATACACTGCGGCATACTTCACTTACCAGTCGTTGGGCTGATGTTAATAGTATTCATTGACTGTGAAAGAACAATCTTAGACGAACCAATCTCACTGAACACTAGTTGACGAATGCTTCCATCCTTCATTTTTGCTTCCGTCCTGCAAACGGATCAAAGGAATAATCATCATGTAGCTACTTTCTTAGTTATATTCCAACAACTTATTTGAAGTACCATCAAGTTTCGTTGCTCTTTTAGTTTAGGTACCATCAGGTCTGGTGCATCTCATATCAAGTGAAAGATGGCGCGCAGGCTCGAAGCACAATTGCTAATAAATGCATCATATTCTTAAGACTTATTACCATGCGCAAACACATAGCTATACACTGCTTTCTTACGACCCATAAAGCAATTGGCTCATTTACATGAGATTTGAGGGACACTTTGCATGAACACAGTATATACTTGGTGAATTCAGCACTGCTCAATTTTAGGTTCATTTTTATCTTTCTGCCACCTTTCTTTTTTCTAGATTTCCCCAGAAATATTTTATCCATGGGGAGCACACTTTAGATAGCTGGTAATAAATAATCGTATTCTGTGTTTCGCAATAGGATCACAAGCACATGCAAGTCACTACTCATCCCAAAACAAAAAATCCATCCAGTTTCGAACGAGAGGAAATGCTGAACCTGGGCACCCTATGGTTCAATGTGGTTCTTTTTTTGCCAGGACAGTTTAGATAACATCAATCAAAAAACCTTTAGATTGGCATGTACAATCTACAGGACTAACCTTTCCACGACGTCTATCCTTAAGGCTTTTTCGGTTTCCAGTTCATAAACTGCAGCCAGTCGGGAAAGAATCTCAAAGGGATATCGTGTTTCCAGGAGAGTGTCATATTCTTGAGTATGTAAAATAATGAAGCGATCCTCATAAGGACTGAAATGAAAATAAAGTAACTTCAAGACGTTAAGCAAGCTACACAGATGCAATGCACTTTTGGTGTTTTATTCTTTTTATGACCAACCATAGCTATAATATGGTGTCGGGATATGTTATGAAAGACACAAAAATCAAGCAATCATTTTGGCACCAGAAGTGTAGTTTGCAACAGTACATTCTATCTATAAATAATTTTATTTTGTTCTGTATACCTCACGGATATGCTGATTACATCGTGCGTCCTAAGTTTTCTCTTGAGTTTGTAGTACAAATCCACCGAAACTGTCTATCAATATAACACTGATTTATCAATTTAACTGTTATTTGGATAAATGGTAATTGATGTAGCAAACAATTAGAGTAAATGACTTCTTTCTTTTACCTTTTTATTTTTACCAACAATAAACAAGCAGTTGGTTGACAGGATAAGAAATCTTTCTTTCTCCTATAATTTAAGACGAAATGATATAAAACCAAATGCTAGTCACTAGGGAGGCAAAGTATATAAAGGAGACTTTGGAGATTGAACAGGAAAAAAATAGCGTTTTGTCAAATGTAGATTAAAATGCAAAAGAAGAATGAAAATGGTAGAACCAAAAAGATCATCTGAAATTTTTAAGTTTTCCTACATTTTTAAAGAAACAGTGGACGTATTTTCCCAAAACTGCGTTTAGTTTTCATTATTTATACCCCTGAAACTTATGGGAAACTTCGGCAATTAAAAGTGCATGAATATTTTGACACACCAATTACACTACTCCTTAATTCGTGTGCGGCGGTAAATTACAGATATAATATGAATACATTTTACATTATCACTTAGAATACAGGACCCACATATATAGCAGTTTCTGTATTTATGAGGTTGCACTCCTCCAAAAAGTAATATAACTTACCATACATTTTTTCGAATATTTTTTCACATGTCCAGAAAATTCAACCAGTACATTACCTGAAGAAAGAAAACATTTGTCCAGTGATAACTGAGATTAAACATACATATGGATTTCTTGAAATTTATGGTATGAATTATTTTGAAAATGCCTATATAGGCAATTTATGATACGAATTATTTTGAAAATGCCTATACAGTCACCAAGTATACACATATAAAGATCTATACGAACCTATTGTGTTACAGAGAGTTCTATTTCCTATGACGTGTAAATGGTCGCCATGTTTGATCTTGTTGTCATCTAAGGACGACTCAGCAAACTTGGGGATTTTCTTGATGATATTTTCATCTACAAGGAAAACACATAGTAAAGCAATGGTCAAGAATCGTATCTTATGTTATTTGGATGGTAAATGGACCCTGTTACTTGGGGCGCAATGTTTTCCCATTTCAGACTACGTAATAGTAATAGTAATAGTAATCTTTATTCGTTCATAAAACATACATTACGAACGTTACAAGCAAACATTATACTTGAAATGTAAGCGATTTATAAAGCTGTCTTCAATGAAACGTTCTGTCCTCACTCTAGGCATATAACTAGATGCAATCCTAAGATCATATTTAACGGACTTCTTAGGGATCATTTCCCTTAAAGGATGACTTTGATTAGCACGGACTTTACAAACAATCGATCTGTCAGTTTTCTCCTAGATTGTAGATATTTACTCTATTAGTGAGATATTTTCTTTTATAGCACCGATCTAAAAATTCCTGAATAGTGGTCAGTTCAGGCGGGCTAGCACTATACACTGCCAAGCCATGTGTAATCTTAGACAAGATAAGCGCCCTAAAGAGGTGATCAGTCGCCTCGGCATTCATCCCATCCTTCCTTAACGATCTCAAAATATACAAACACTTATTAGCCTCCTTCATCTTTAAGCTGACATGAGAATCAAACCTGCAATCCGATTGTAAAATTACCCCAAGCAGCTTCAGTTCCGTGATCTGTTTGATTCCCCTGATCGGCTTAAAGGTGAGGGACTAGCTAGGTCTATGAATTATTAATTCATGACATTTAACGGGATTACATTTCATTTGATTCTTATTCGTCCAGTCCATAAACCATTCGATCTTCTCCTCTGATCTGTCTAGCAAGTTCTTATACACTGCCACCTGAAGGGTGCAATCATCAGCGTACTTGCAGAGAAGGCTGTCTTGCTCTGGGCCAAGTTTGAGATCATTAAGGAACACGGCAAACAAGTACGGTCCACTCACGCTGCCTTGTGTGGTTCCCTGGTTGACACTAGACCAGTCTGTGACCGCACCTCTAAGGCTCACTCTCTGCTGTCGTGCCATTCCTTTGGGGTTTTTCTCGGACCTTGGTACGCTATGTGAGAAGATTTTTTGCTAAGGATGACACGTGGTCTTAAATTAGTGGGAAAACATTGCTCCCAAAGTAAAAGAATCCATCGAAAGAATAATAGAGATAGGGATATCAATGTTATGTGGAAGTTGGGCCAAGAATAAGAGTGTAATTATCAGGCATAAGTCAACCAGACACTCTCATTGCCTCGAGTCAAATTTAAATCAACGAGAACTCGCTACGCTTAAATCGTCAATACTGAGCTGAAATTAGCATTTTACCATCGTTGTGGAAGAACAGCTTTCCGTCGCTGAAGTATTAAACAAACTTTCAAATGACATCTGATAAAAAGAGAAGTAAGACTGGAAAATATATATAGATTTGGCAAGTTATACAGATGGAAACTAAGGTCAAGGAATCATAGAGTGAATACCTTGTAATTTTTTATGAATAATCTTCTGTCTTGTTTTTTCTTTTCTTCTTTTTGACTTGCGATAAAATCGTTGAATCAAAATCGCAGCTAATAATATAAGACAGGTATAAAAAAGAATAGCAGTCATACGGTGTGTAGAAAAGGTAGATAGGCGTCATAAGGGTTATTCCTACAGCATCCGTCCAAGAGTGGAGCTTAAGCATTATATTGTAGAATTTCAATTCATGCACCCTAATAGACATTTTTAGCAGTGTTTTTCCATTTCAGACCTCGTATCATTCTCTTGGGTATTGTTTCTTTGTTTCTTGGTAACGCTTGAGAACACACATTAATGTATATGAGCCTTAAACAACCAGGAGGATGACACGTGGTCTGAAATGGGAAACATTACGACCAACCTACAAAGGTCTATTGTCTTATCATAGGAATGAATAATTATCATAATGTAGGGTAAAAAATGAAGAGAAAAAATCAATTTAGATTTTAGTAATACAATACAATACAATGATAGAATAGAATAAATAGAATGTTTCTTTACCTTGGCGTTGTAGTTTAATCATTTTGTAAGCCTTCCGCGCTCGATAGCCTCGATAGACCGATTGTATTAGCAAAGTACATTGCGACAACAAACCTGTACGAGCTTCTTCGAGTTGACTGATCTTCAGAAATTAAAGATCGAAAATAAACGATGATTTTATAAGTTAACATTTTGATGCTATCAAAATGAAAAATGAAGAAAAAATATGTACGATTTTAATTTCAAAAATAGAGATTGTCAGCACTAAACCAAGTATCATCCTCTAAAGCATCATTTTTTTATTTACTGATGTCGAGAGAGAAAACTCAAAAAGCAATTTTACTTGGAGGTAGCGCTATAAAAAAGCTATTCTCAATGGAATGCCACGTAGTATGTTGCAAATGTGAACCCACCATCTTTGATTCTTTAAAAAACAACTTGGTTTTGCCAACTTGATATTTTGTCATATCCAAATTGCCTGCCTGCATTATTATTTTGCAAGCCTTGACTTGGTCATCTCCACAGTTTCTCACTGCATCTTGATCGAGCACTCGATATCTGCCACATTGAAAAGATAAATCCCTTTGGCTATCGTTATACAAAACTCCGAATACATCTTAAAAAGAAACCGTCCTTAAGCCGCCAAAACTTGAGCTTAAAATTTTCAGTTAGCTGTTTCGTTTCCATTAACGAAATACTATTAGGGTTTTGAAAGAGTGACTCACACAGCAAAAAAGATAATGAAAGCATGTCATCAGGATCATTATTTAGTGCCATGCTTCCTGACTGCATTTCTTATAATACAAATGATACTTTTAAAATAAAGAGCCAGAGTAAACTAAAGATAAATCGAAAAGGCAAAGAATCTTCCATGAAAACAATGGAAACCTTCCGAAAAAAATAGTTTTGTAAGTTATTTGCGCTTGTAAAAGAAAAAAGTATCTAAGCACCTCAGTCAGACTAAGAGGAAAAACTCTGGCTCCATTTACTAACTTTTTCAGATGTAAAATATGTTGTGTTTTGATATTTTTAACTTTGTTAGTTAATGTGGTGTCAAATTAATACTTCTTACCTTTCAATGATGCGATCAAATTCACGACGAAATGCAAATCCAGCTCTACGTACTTCGATATTTTCTACGAGACCAAGGTAACGGACTTGATGCAATACCCTTGAAGAAAAGAATACAAAGATGATTCCTGTGTCTCTTTATATCTATATAATGCCAACCAAATAAAGTTTAAGCAAGATTAGTTATTCACTTGCTGTCATCCCAGTCCAGAGGTATCTTGGATTCTGTAGGTTTGATGCAGCGAACATAATGTGGCGTGCACGTGCGAATCTTGTCCACCAGGGCATTTGCCTGAGTCTGAGAAGCGAAAAAATCAAACGTTTTTTTTTTTTTTACTGTTAAATAGAATTATAATTTGTTCATCTCCTAATTTCTTAAGCTTTTCTTTTGTCTTTTTCTTCTGAAAGCACTACCGATGTCATTCTCACAGACCACGGGTACTGTAGTGAGTATGTGTGTTGCACAATTTACTCAGTTCCTATGCAAAGTCTATCTATAACTATATTCAAAGCTAGTAAGGGTACTAAAATTCAATGACTGTGATATGCATACCCTAATTTTAGCACTTGCTGTATTTGCCTTTGATTTCCGTCCACCACTGCTATCACCGCTGACACTATATATTGCCTCAGAAAACAAAGCCTTAACAAGAGAACTAGAAGAAACCAAGAGAGCAAACGATGAAGCTATCAATACATTAAACTCCCAATACGATGGTGCAGCTAAGGCTATAAAACCTCGGACGTCTCTTAAATAATTTCTCATTAGTACAACCTGCGTATAATGGTTTTTGTTAAAGGTGAGATTTCACTCCATTTTGTAATGGCTTCATGCCAAAACCCCTTATAGCCAAAATTAATGTTCTACTTACTTTTGACTGGACTGCATGAGGCAAACTAAATCAGTGGAAAGTAAATCCTTGTTTTTCTCACAAAACCCATCAGATTCATAAGTAACCTACGAACAGAATTCCAAAAGTCACAAGAATAAAGTGTAAATCATAGATATAGTACAGAAAAGTTTTGTACGATCACGTTCCGATAGCAATGTTGGAAGGCAGAAACAAAATCGTTTTACAGGGGAAAGAATCCAATCCCCAATGGTATAGAGATTGTATTGTTATGCCATCCAACATGGCTGTCGTCACGTGGTCGTGCACAACCTCTATTGATTGAAGTTCATAGTCATCGAACATTACAGTAATTTAATTTTAGAACATGAAGGCTGCTTTTTATCAAATCATAATCATGGATTTTAAAGATAGGTTTTATACTAACCTTTCCTGCATAATGGTTTACTGTAAAGTGCTTAGATTGAGCTTGAAAATACTTCGCGAAAGAATCACTGGATCCAACAACTGCTCGAAGTTTCTAGAACACAAGCAAGAATGTTGGTAAGGTGCAATGATATTTTTACACGTCTTAATTCCAACTGCTTCTGAGTTTGTTTCAACCAACAAGTCTAATCATCCTAGGCATGGAGACACATACTTCCATCAATGTTTTAGCTGATCCTTCGCTTACAGCATGCATGGTGCTGCATACGTCATCAAGAATGCACATGATTCCAGGTGGACGCTACAAGAAGAGAAAAGGCATTTGCGGTTAATATATCTATGGTGATTGAGTTGAGGTCACCACTCTCGGTATTACATTAAGGAGAGTCTGAACCGATCAAACTTGAGAGGTCCCATTAGCGCAGTTATCTCCGGTTTCTTTATAAAATGAAGTGGCTAGGAGTATGGCATGGTTCTTCAACTCCATAGTTACTGTTGCTACGTCCCACAAGCCAAACAAAGTCTGCTAGAAAACTGCACATTTGAGATTCTGATCACAAACAGGTTAGTAGTGTTTTTTTTTGTTTGTTTGTTTGTTTGTTTGTTGTTGTTGTTTTTTTTTGAATTTTAGTATTCTATAGAAGTGTGAGAATCAAATCCAAGTATAATGCAAGAAAGCTTTGTGAAAACAGGCAGTTTATGATGGTGTTTGTGAGACAAGTTGTATTTTATTGGGAAAACCAGTGCTACAGTGATTGGTTGGCTATTGTTTGAGTCGGAACAATGAATTGCTACTTCTCACAGATAGGATGCTATTCAGTGGTAGTAATCTCCTTCTCCCAACATTTTGCCGATCCAAAACATGCACCTGGAGACACTGTATATCAACGATGGAAATGAACAAATTGTATGAAATCAACTCACCCTGCACTCTATCAACTGGCAGACCACTTCATTATTGAAGTAATTTATATCTGACCACGTGATGCCCTCTTGTGTGTATTCTTCCTATAAAAGACGACAACGAACGACAATTACACAAGGAAAATCCTACTTCTATTATGAATGTAGTAGCGAGACTAGGACCAGGCAGAAAGCTGGCGTTACCATTTAATTACAGTTAGTTATATTTATTCTTAAATTGATGTCACAATGGTGCAATAAAGGCAATTTTTCTTATTACATTTTGCAACTTAACGACTGCGACACAGGTTGCTGGGAAGATTACAAGCGTGGCATACCAGTTTGCAGCTCGCACAACCTCATGATTAGTAGAACAAATATATTTTGTTTTACCTGCTCTGTTTTTAACGTAAAGTCGATGAACAAATTTTGCAGCTTTTCGTTAACGTAGTTGATGGAAAACTGCTCAAAGCCATTTTTCTACAAAAAATAGTCTTTAAACTTGTCATAATTGAATATATATGGCACCCAAAATTAAGCTTAGCCGCTAGGTGAATAGACCTCTTGAGTTTGGGAATGTAAAACTCATGTCATTCATGATCATGAGAAAGTTTTCTTTCTTCGCTGACAACATGAAAAGATACATCAGTACATAGCCAGAAATATGGAACCGGAAGAGGCGGATCTTATTTTTAGCTATATTAGCATAAATTAGCATAGGTCAATCAAATCACTGAGGTAAACGATTGTGATTGGCTTATCGCTTAACCACAGGGAGCCCACTGTTATAATATAGACATATAGGAAAAAAGGCGAGCGCGAAAAAAATGTTCTCGTGCTTTTTTGATGACGTTTTCGCTCGTCTGTGTTCTGTAGGACATAATCTTCACCTTGAATTAAAAAAATGAAAAACATCGATTTTTTTGGATTTTTTTTTTTTTTTTTTTTTTTTTTTTCTTTCAAATTCCACTTTTATATATGTAATTATGGGCTCCCTTTCTCTGGGGCCGAAAATATCCATGGTCTCGTTTAAATAGAGACTTTTTACTTACTTCTCTTTATCCTTTCTTGGTTTCGACTCAAATTCCTAAGATATGGCTGATAATCCCAACGATTCTCGTGCTAGCAAAGACACTTTCCAATCTCTTAATCCTCGCAAGTCTAATTGGGTTCCACCTGATGGACAATTTGCCGCTGTTGATTTATTTGTTAGTAAATGTCGTCGTGACGTTCGTAGTACTAGTATTAGTAACAACCGTACGCTTCATTACTCTAATCTTACTAAAGATGAATGGTCTGCTCTTTACTCTCTTCGCA
>WUAP02130299.1:0-13990 GCA_015163945.2 Stichodactyla helianthus | reverse complement strand
GATTGGTCAATATTTGGAAAGGAATGTTCTGCTCAAGTAAGCAGACGTTCGTGGGGAGTAAAGCGTTGCGTGACGACGGAGTAAAGCGTTGCGTGACGACACTAAGAATGTCTGCGCAGGAGGCTACTGCCGAGCGGAAGGGAGGGATAAAATTGAAAGCCGTAGGAGTTAAGAAACCAATTAATAATCTCACATTGCATAGTGTACAGGAATCACGCATGACATGATATATTGAGACTCAAGATTTTCGAGACCTATTGCTGTGTCTGGTCTCTTTTGTTTCTCAATACCTCGTCATAATAAGAACACGGTTATCTTGCATTACCACATTGATTCTCGCTCCCCTACCATCGTAAAAACAAAAACAACTTTAACTCCATTAACATGCAAGCAATTTCCAGATTCACGATATTTCAAGAGACCTTTTTCTCAAGGTTGCGTACTCGCATCCAAATCTACGAAACTTGACGGGCCACGACACCAGAACAGGAGCTTTATAACGAGAATTATCATACATTTCTATGAAATTTTTCAAATAGAATTAATAAAATTGATTATTCTCCTCTTTAATTATAAAATTTGCTTCTCAATTTTACTGAATTTGCGTTTTTCAGTTTTGTGGCCCGTCAAGATTGGATGCGCACGCAACCTTGAGAAAACGGTCTGAGATAAAGCTTTATTTTCTCGTTTCAAATTAACTGACGCCCTTTTCGACGGTCACTGAAAATCCAAAAAGGAATTATAAATGGAATCTTGTCGATTGATTCATAATATTTCGTCTGGTAAAATTTGTTCCAAGACTCGTACATTTATCTATTGAGCAAGATTCAGTGAAGCAGGTCCCCCAATGACTCATATAAATAATACTTCCGAGGTTTGACCGCCACATAACACGCCCTTTTAATATGAACTTACCACAAATTATCAACACTTATGATTACGTGATTCCGTAGTGGTGGACATCGAAGTATCTCGAGAAGGTTGCTAATAGCAACATAACATTAATGAGCCGAGTACCAAGCACTGCCCATGGCTATAAATGTATAGTTTATTTAATCAAGCGTTAATAAAAATGTTGGTATAAAATTGTAGACACTGGTGATCCAAACTGCGTTGAGAAGGCAAACTGAATTAAAAAACTAATCAAATATTTTAAAATTTGAATGAATATCAATATATTTTTATGACATTACAAAAATATATTTTATTTGTTCCTACTGCAGACAGTTCACGCGTGAATTTTAGTTGAATCTGATATCATTGAGATTAATAACATAAAACAGAGAGAAAAATCATTTCGTTAAATGTACAACTTGTCGCGCAACAATGTTGCGTTGCAAGTTGCAGAGAGCAATGTTGTCCGTATTATCACCATGGACACAGCTACAGAATCTCGTCTACTTCCTCTCTAGCCCGTAAAGGAGGTAAAGGTAGATTATGCTCGCAGGGTAGTATGCAACTTGTCACGCTACAGAAATCGAGGTTGCAAATCGTGTGGCTGCTTGTCGCAAAAAGTAGAAGCCCTTTCAAAATTTGCAACTTGCAAAATCATTTTCGTTGCGTGACAAGTTGTGTACATGGTGCTAATACGAGCAACATCGGCTCTGTAACTTGCAAAGCAACATTGTTGCGTGACAAGTTGCACATCTTGTTGGTCGTATTACCGCACCTTTACGATCCGGGCAAAAGTAGAGCAAGTCGATTAGTTGTTGGAGCAGTAGGAATCCTTCCTGTCGTAATATTAGAATGGCTGGAAACGTGACCAGACCACCCTTAAATCAAGTACCAGTGTGAAAATGAACTCCAGAAATGGAAAGAGCATCTCAATATTAGTAAGAGGGTGAAGTTCTAGCTCAAAATATTTGACACAGGAGAAATATGAAATCGAAAATATGAAATTGAAAAGTTTATTGGGATTTGTATGAGAAAATTGACTTGACAGCAATCTTCGTGCAGTCCAGTACAATGCAGTAGAATACGGTGCTGAAAGGTGGCGCAAGAAGCATAGTTCGTGTGGCAGCATTAGAGGCCCAATTTTGCTATCAAAGGGAGACTTCGGCTAATATAAATCGTGTCTTACTTGTACAATAAAATTTGGCGCCGAAGCAAAGAATCGCGCGCAATTTACGGCCGGTGAGTTCATCCTTCTTACTCCACAGAACAAAATAATGATTAAAAAACAGAGAGAAAGAAAAAGATAGAGAAAAGGAAGAAAACCTGAGATACTTCGTGGGGCTATCATTTCTGTTGACCGAATTTGGTTTGTAAACCTGTGTAATGGATAAAACAGAGAAACCTGATACATTCACATAAAGGTCTCCCAGCCTTCCTTCAACCAAATACTGAAGCAAACAAGTAGGGTTTTCCACGTTTTATATATTTGAAATCCTATCGATTTATCAAAATATCTCCTCGCAGATCTCAAATATTACGAGTTCCAGACATTTTCACATGCAAGTTGTGATTGGTCCAAAGACAATGGATTTGTCAAAGCATGACACGCCGCCCTCGCTCCGTGTATCGTCACTTCTTCCTCGCTTGAGCAAATCTCTTCGGAAATGCTTTCTTCATGTGTTGTGTTTTGGCTGTACTACGCCTAATATTCCGTGAGAACAGCGTCTCTGCGTTCAAGTTTAGAGCCTATACCTTCACTAGAGCTCTACTCTGGGGCACTAAATCGCATAGGAGATTAAATTCCAAGCCATTGTTTTCCAGTGTTGTGTTTTCAAAGTCACTTCTCTTTTCTATCAAACTCCTGCAGCCTGTTGATCTTTTGGACGGCTTGGAGCAGCTGTTTCTTTCTGGAGCTTTCGACGCTTATCTCCGAGGTGCTCAGGGCTTCTTTGGATAACTTTAGTTACTTTGGAAGTGTTTTTGTTGTCCGTGGAGTTGGGTATGAACTTTTATGCTTAGAATAACGGTGTTAAAGTCGCACGCGAGGGAATTTTGAATCGCTTCGAGGGCAGCTTGTCGACTCAAGAAAGATTCAAAAAAGTGACTTTAAACTTCGTAAATAATGGATTTAAATGAACCAGATGAAAGTGGGACTTTTACTCTCAAGATCAAGTCCAAAACAGGTTAGTCATATCTGTTAAAATCTTAAAGATTTGATGAAATTATGATATGGTAAAATTCAAAATATTTTTGAAAGTAGAGCTTCAGGCGAGTGAATTAATGGACTTGTAAACTATAACTATATATGGTTTCTCTTCTTAACTATTCACCAAGACAAAAAGCCATAAATCATGGTGATTACAGAAGCTAATGGTTATTTAAATCTCCTGTTTGAAGTATTTTTGGAATTATTCTACGTTTGATTTATTTGGACAGATTTGGAGTTAATGAAGCAATGTTAGGCACTTCAAATACTCAACAAATATTGTGAATATATTTATAATTTTACAACCCTCTGATGAATGGCTCATTTCATTTTGGATTGAAGTTTTGATCGCCAAAGGGTTGTAGAATGCCTTCATAATTCTTGACAGAACCACGCACCATTTATTTTTAAATTCACCAAAGGAATGTACATGTAAGAGTAATGATTGAATCGTAAAGTAGGAGTGATTATTTACTAGTAATATTCCAGTCTGCACAGCTTTTCCTTTTTGATCGTTAAAATATTCCTGCAAATGTCAAAATAAGCGTTCTGGAACGTTTTTGACACGTGCGCACGGATAGATCACTCGGGAAAACTTTGTAGTAATTTGCAGTATTTGTAATTGCATTTATACTCCAAGTTCCAAACAAAATAATCCATTAAGGTAGTAATGAACATTCTTGGGTACTGGAGAGAGAGAGATGTACTCGTACAATCGCCGTGGCAAAAAAACAAAACGGCCAACGGAAGAGATTCCTTCCAAGTTTCTTGGCCTTAACACAAGATTTTATCACCTCCATAGATGAAAGGAATCGTTTGAAACAATATCTGTCCATGGATTGCGATTATGTTGATACTGTGCGACAGACGATCAATAAATATGAGGATATATGTATAACGACAGGCCACTGAAACCGACCAAGCCGTTAAACTAATCTTTATAATAGACTGTGTGTAGATTTCAGAGTGTATGAAACTGTTTCTCCCCATGAAACGTGTATACTATGTATATATAGTTATATATATACAATACATATAGATTAGGAAAAGAATTGCATGTTAATCGCACAGTTTCTGGTTTTGATAATAGAGTTTATTTAGACTACAACAAACTCTAATGCATAAAAAAAAAGTCATTCTCTTGAAAAAGTAGAGAATAAAGTAAAAAATAAGTTTTGTTCTACTTGTGGTTACAGGAACCACTTCAAGGCTGTTGCCGAATTGTCCAAAACATTTGCTATAAATGTGATTCAATTAGGTATCAGTTAAAACATTGTTTACATGATTTCAATTTAAAACCTGTTTTAAACCTGTTTCATTCAAATCTGAATCATACATATTGTTTATTGTACGTTTTGCACCAATGTTAGAATTCTATTTAATTTTATTTAACTTTTGTTGATCATAATATCAAATAGTGTCAATGCAAAAAATCGTGGTTGATAATGAGTTATCCATTATCCAAGTACATTATAAACAGCACGTGCAAAGGCATGAAGTGTAATGTTCTAAGGAATTCTAGCTCTCTAGGATAAAGATTTGAAACTTCAAGAATTCATGTAAGAAATAAGACTTTCTAAAAAGTACTTTTACATTTTCCAGATGTTCTCAATTTCCTTTGTATTTTTATCTTAGTGTCAGTTGCGAGTCCTTCATAAGAATAAAAGAACTTTATTTCATTACTTCTTTTAAACTGCTATAAACTATTTCATGGGCAAAGTTAGAGTGATTGCAATGAACCAATAAAAAAGTTATTACTCTAATAGAGGTTAGTAGACACTAATTCCATTGTTTTCTTTTGTTGGGATTCAACTATTAGTCATTAACTATTAGATTTTGTTTCATGGGTTTATTGCAGTCACTCTAAATCATTTCTACTACAATGAGTAGTATGCTGGCTTACTAGTGTGTGCAGAATATTTGTGTGTAAGGTCAATGTACTTGTAACATGTTGATTTTTTTAAGTGCAATACAGAACTGTACCTGTATATCATGCTGCTAATGAGGAATCCAGAGCATGCAGTAGCTAAATGCTTAGCAATGTTAGCATTATTTGTAGCCTAGATGTGGTTTAGAACATGTCTTGTAAAGTTAAAAGTGTATTCAAATTACAGCCAATTGAAAAGAATTTTTTTATGAAAAATAATTCAGTCAATGGCATTATTAGAATTTTTTCCTGTTGTGGTGCTTTTGAATATTATTAAGACATTTTTCTGTTGTTTTTACATGTATTTATCAAACTTGGTATTCATTACTTGATTAATGCAGTAATAAAACTCTTTGATCTGATTTTGCATACGGACTATAGACCACTTGCACTTGTCGTCAGAGCAGCTCAATCTGGGGAACAAAACAAAAGACTTTTGCTCTCTTGAGAGGCTAGAATCCATTGTTTTGTTCCCCAGATTGAGCTGCATTCTGACGTGCTGCAAGGGGTCTATAGGTAAATAGAAATTTTAGGTGTCATGACTGTTGAATGGCTTCCAATCTGAACCAATCAAAATGCAGGAAAATCTACACTAACCAATCACAGAGCTCAAGAGCAGAACCCTCTTCAGTGTCACAGATTCCCTTCATTACAAAATATTCTTAGAGAATTTTCATTTAACTGTTCCTCTAGCCACATTGCATACATTTTCAGACAACATCAATATTCCTAGATATGATTCTGCTCTCTCTTACAATGTTTTTGTGTCAGTTTCAATGACTTCCCACTGTCTAGACATTTAGCACTGTAGATTTCTTTCAAATGCAAATAGACTATTTTGTTTTGCTTTCAAGTAGTAATACCAAATTTTTTAATGTCAGTGCTGCTGTTGACCTTTAAGTGAAGAAAATATGCCTTTCCCAAATTTCCTTAGCTGTCCATGATACAATGACTAAAAGTTGAGGTTGAGAAACATTTAACTGTCTAATCCCAAGCTCAATTGACTTCAAACTATTGTTTTTAGTTATTCAAATAAAGAGCTATTGATTTTGGTAATTGGAGATGTCAAATCATAACCTATTCAGAACAAATAAAACTTTTATTGTCTTTGAAATACTACATTAATACTCTATTGCTATTTTCTTCCATTTTGGACCTCTTGGGATAACATTTTCTGTTGATTTACATCAATATTAATAAAGTGTTATCAATAAAAAAGAATTAGTACTTAAGGAAATGTTATGGAATCTGAAATAGGAAGCCCCAATATTCAAATTAAACTCAGATCAAAGGGTAATTACAAGTTACTAATCCAAGATAGATTTTTGTGACTCAAGGAGTGTTTTGATTTTGTAAGTAATATATACAGTATGAGCGGGAGACCTTTATGGGCATTTAAAATCATTTTATGCCCATAAAGGTCGATTGCGAATACTGTATATCACTTAGGAAATGTCTAGGACTATATTTTCATGTTGTACTGATTCTTAAAATGAATTGAGTAATTTTGGCTGAGAAAATTCAAGTTAAAGTGGAATGCAAATGAGGACAAATCTTTATCCGAAATTAAAAACTCCTTCACGCTTATGATTTTCCATTGTTTTGGCCTCATTAATTATTCATTAATTTTCTAATAGACCTTTCAGCTTGGTCATAATGTTTTCCCATTTCAGACCACGTGTCATCCTCTTGGGAACAAGATTATTTGTTTGAGGTACATCCATATTAATTTATCTTCTCAAGTGTTACCATTAAACAAAGAAACAATACCCAAGGGAATGACATGTAGTCTGAAATGGGAAAACATTACACCCAAGCTGAAAAGGTCTATTACTTGCATGGAGGGTTCTGTTCTTGACAGAGATTTCATAGCAAGAGAAGTTCTCTAAAATACAATGTAGCTTACTGGCATCCTAATGTAAGGTTTTTACATGTAATTAATTGCACTATTATATTGATAATTTTTGACATTAATCATCAATAATTTATTACCAACTATTAATTATCAGTACTATAAGCATGTTTACAATTTTAATCTCATTAATTGTTTTTTTTTGTAGATGAACATGAGGGAACTCAGAAAAAGACATTCACAAAGTGGCTCAACTCGCAGCTGGCCAAGGCATGTATTACTTATTATTAATATTCATTAATGTTAATTACATAAATAATAATGTGGAGTTATTTGGGATAAAGGAAACATTTTGTCAAATTTATTGGACACAATATGCCATATGTGATGTCATGTGATCAACATGGGTGGCATACAGTCTTATTGCATTACCTCTCACTGCTGTGAGTCCCAACAGGTCAGGTTGCTGGTTCAAACCCAGCAGATGCCATATGTGATTTGAGTTTGTTAGAATTGTTGTTCTCTCCCTTGCCACAAGGGTTTTTCTCCAGGTTCTCCAGTTTCCCTCCCTCTGTAAAAATCAACATGTGAGCTGAGTGTTGTGTGCTGTAAATATTGAATGTAGTGGTAGTACGTGTGGAGTGAACCTCATGGAATACCCCTCACAGGGAGTGATGGTTGGAAAATATATGTCACATGAAATTCAAGAAGTCTAAGACTGCATGATCATCATTTAAATTGTGTTTTATTGTTAATTAGGCTGGTTCTGATGTACGTGTTGTGAACTTGTTTGAAGACCTACGTGATGGCACAACACTGTTGATACTATTGGAAATTCTCTGTGGAAAGAAAATTGTGAGTACAAGTCCAATAAATTATTTATGAAGTGAACACCCAGTTTTACACATGAAGCTCTAAATTTATCTTTTTTAAAGTAACCAATAAGTTTTCCTGGGAATCAAAGGTGGCATAGGGTAATGCACTCACCTCTCACCTCTGGGGTTTCAGGTTTGATTCCTGGACTTGGCATTTCATGTGAGTAGAGTTCTTGTTGGGTCTCTTCCTTGATTCGAGGGTTTTTCTCTAGGCTTTCTGGTTTTCCTCCCTCCGCAAAACCCAAAACACTAAATTCCAATTCGATCTGTGAGTTAGCCATGCCCTGACTTAGATCAGCCCAGAGGTTGTTTCAGGGTTCAATAACATTGATGATAAAGAGTTTTAGGGATTGGTAATTTTTCCACAGAATTAAGATTAGTGAGATAAATAAGAGTTTATCAGGTCTGGTGTAACTTCGCGTGACACTACGTAATGCCCTTTTCTGATTGGACAATATGTTTTTGGAGGGAAAACAAACTCGCTTGATTAAGTTTGTTTTGCCTCCAAAACCATATTGTCCAATCAAGAAAGGGCATTATGTAATGTCACGTGGAGTCGTGCCAGACCTGATAAACTCTCATTGTCAACTCTTTTAATTCCATTGTTCTTTGTTTCCATAGAAACGTGAAAGGGGACACATGCGTGTGCATCACCTTAATAACGTCAATAATGCCATTACAGTCCTAGAAAACTACAATGTAAGTTGTAAAGACCTTTGTTCTGTACCATTTTTCTCTTTATGGTAATGAAAGGCTTGTTCATGGAATAGACCTTTTCTGCTTAGGTGTAATGTTTTCCCATTTCAGACCACGTGTCATTCCCTTGGGTTTTATTTCTTTGTTTAATGGTAACGCTTGAGAAGATACGTTAATATGGATGCACCTCAAACAAAGAATCTTATTCCCAAGAGGATGACATGTGGTCTGAAATGGGAAAACATATCATCCATGGAGCTTTCTTGAGACTAATTTTGATTTTTGCCTCTTTTTCAGATCAAACTTGTAAACATCAGTAACAATGATATTGTTGATGGTAATCCAAAAATCACATTGGGCTTGATGTGGAACATCATCTCGCACTTTCAGGTAAGCATTAAACAATTCTCCCTCCTCCCTCCCCTCCTCCTCCTCCTCCTCCTCCCTCTCTTCCTCCTCTTCCTCCCTCTCCTCCTTCTCCTCTTCCTCCTCCTTCCCCTCCTCCTACTCTTCCTCCTCCCTCTCCTTCTCCTTATCATCCTCCTCCTCCTCCTCTTCCTCCTCCTCTTCCTTCTCCCTCTCCTCCTCCTCATTTTTCTCCTCCTTCCCCTCCTCCTCCTCTTCCTCCTCCCTCTCCTCCTCCTCCTCTTCCTCCTCCTCCTCCTCCTCTTCCTTCTCCCTCTCCTCCTCCTCCTCATTCTTCTCCTCCTTCCCCTCCTCCTCCTCTTCGTCCTCCCTCTCCTCCTCCTCCTCTTCCTCCTCCACTTCTTCCTCCTCCCTCTCCTCCTCCTCCTCCTTTTCTTCTTCCTTCCTTTTCCTCCTCCTCCTCCTCCTAGATGCATTCGTTTTGTCCTGCGTTTTTGTTTGCTGCGACATTCATATTCTTGGTTGTTGCTTTTCCTGTATCTGTTTTCTTTTTTCATCGGTGCTGTTGCTATAGTTTTCCTTTGTCTTTACCGAATTTTCGACTCGTCATCATAATTAACCTTTCCGAAATTCAGCCGAGAACTGGAACAAACTCGTGCTGCACAGAAGTGTGGGGATGAATTTGGGGACAAGAGCAAAAGGTGTTGCCATCTTGCATTGGATTCTTGAGATGGTTTTTGGGAACAAGATAGAGTTCGTGCCCAGTTTTTATTTGAACTTCGGAACGACGAATATTAGATTACTACCACCCACAAAACCGTAATCCTACTCCTACTAACCAGACGCACAACTACACCACTTTACTCCTACTAAAATAACATGTAGTTAGCTTACTTTTGTGGCTTAATCTAACATTATTACAAGTGTTTTTTCAACAAAAACGAAAAATACGGGCAACGATTTCCATTCATATTGAAACCTTTCAAAAACTTGAAGAACTTCCTCTCATTATCGTAAACCAAAGAGGATTCAAAGTTACGTATTCGATGAATGAACGGTATTGTTTTACAGTGTTGTGAGAGGTCTAAACTCGACGTGAATCTTTCGTTCTTCCGTCATGTCAACATCGCTAATTAAACCTTAATCCCTGTCAAGTTCACTGTGAAAAACAGAAGTTCGTCCTGTCCAAAGTATAAACAACATTGTTTACAGAGCATTAGCTTTATTTTTTAAAATGAATGAATTCATTGTTCAAAAACCGTGGAGTTTTTGTGGATTAAGTTAGGTGCTCGTTTAGTCTAATATTTGAACAGATTACACGTCAAAATGTCACGAAACTAGACGATGGAAAACTGCTTTTCTTTCTATATCCCTTCACAATTCTAAAACTCCATTTTCCTTTCCTCTGTAGTTATTTTTCTTATTTTAAAAATGTAACCGAATTTCTTTCGTATATTATTGGTGTACTTATTAGTTTTGCGCGTGAGTTTTCCAAACTTTCTAAAGTTTCGTCACTCTTTTCGTATCAACAAGTCAGATATTTAATCCTGGATCTTGAAGCTGTCATTAAAGTGTTGACACTAATGGTTGTCCCCTCTCGAAGAATTTCAGGCATTTCTTTTAACTCTCCTGTAGGTTCAGCATTATTTACTAAGACCACTAAAAACCATTCAGTTGTGCTTCCAAGGTCTCTATCGGGTCGTAAGATTGTACAATATTTTTTTAATCTCGTGATTTTGCGCTCCTGGAACTGGGAGACTTTTTACAGAAGGTAAGGCTATCGATTCAAGAGCTTGTCAAACTTCAACTACATTATCGCGGACGTTTGAGTCCAATGCGTTATGCATTTTTGCCTTTCGTTTGAACTAGAACCTCATTGCTATATTTAAAAGTACTTTTCGAGGAGTCGGAAAGTTTGGCCTTAAGACTACAAATCTTGCTGATAGATTTTGATCCTAAGGTAACTTATAGTTCATTTAGTTGTAGCGAGTTGTAAAAAGGTCAGGTTCACTGAGGGGCTTCGTAACGCTCTTAACAAACAGTGCCAGCTCTGAAGAATATTCATCTCTTGATTCTGGACTAAATTCCAGAAATTGTCCAAGCAACACTAATAGATACGGCTCCTTTTGTAAAGGAATGAAAAGTAGTTACAAAAAACATTTTACCGTCATTCTTTTCAAGAAAATATTCATTTAACGCTGAAAATTTGGGTTAAATTTCACCTTCAGGTGATTGCTTTTCCAGAAGATGTGTTTTTCCGAATCTATACGTTTGGCTGATTTTTTAATCGATTTTTTCCTACGATAAAACTCTTTCAATGCACGTAATTAATCACAAGAAGTTGCGATATATTTTAGTAAAGATTAGATTTGTGATTATCTGTCGGGATTATTTACACTCGTTATTTAGTAAGGACGCATCTGTGTTCATTTACAAAGCTACTCGTATTGGTTTACATGGATGCATGTCCGTGTGTGACAAAAGGCTGCTAAATTGAATCTTATAACAGGAAAAACGCTGTAGAACTCGCTGAAGTTAGTTACAATTTGAAGCAGATGTAGTTCAGGATTAGGCAAATGATTTACAACTATTTTTTAAAGTTTTTCATGTCATTTAAATACTAAATATTGCTGTTCGAGTCGTGTTTCAGAAACCCAAAACAAACTAAATTCAGCGTGTTTTTATTTTATAGTATATTGAACATGATGTAGCCAGTATAAGGATAATTTATTTTTCTTTCATTAATTCATTCTGCAAGTATCATAAAAACATGGCAGGGAATCCAGTGATGACCAGAATTCTTTGGTTCGTCTACCTGTGTTTTTGTTGCTCAAAACTTTTTGCACAATTTTTCCAAACTCTGTACAATCGAACTCTTCTTCCCCTGCTGACAGATTTCGTAGAACCAGGATTTCAGATGTATCGACGAGAGCCAATATTCTTATTAAATTCATTTTGAAAGTATCATAAAAACATGGCAGAGAATCCAGTGATGACCAGAATTCTTCTGTTGGTCTACCTGTGTTTTTGTCGCTCAAAATTTTTTGCACAATTTTTCCAAACTCTGTATAATCGAACTCTTCTTCTCCGGCTGACAGATTTCGTAGAACCAGGATTTCAGATGTATCGAAGACAGCCAATATTCTTATTAAATTGATTGACCTGCTTTGTTTGGAAGGTTATGATAGTAAACGATTAGACGTCATTAATTATCGATTGCTACTTGATTTTTAAATCCAATTTGACAGCGCTTTCATTATGATGACAAATTACCGTTCCTTCTATATTGTTAAAATATTGAAGTAAATTATAAAATGCCTTCAGGTCTATCCGACGAACGAAATCTTGCCCGTATGTTCAAAACATTTACAGCGCTTTATCACACAAACTCGGTTGTAAAGAATTATTCGTTGAATTTTTTTCGGGTACAAGAGGTCTAAGGTGTTCCGCGTGAGCGAGCTTTTCGAGTATAAATGTGAGAGCGCATTACACAGGAAAGTGCGCAGCCTTTCTGGATTTTCTTTTCCAACTATTTTTTAAAGGAGGAACGACATTTTTAGCGTTCTTGTCTGTCGTATATAATTCTCTCTACCAAAATATAAGATCTATTTTTCACCCGCTAGTCTTCAGGACTCTGTTGCTCCCTTGTTTGTTTCTACTGCGACACAGTAAAATTTTGGGATAAAAACAAAGGGTTGAGTTCCTCCAAAGGGAATCAAGGGTGGTGTATTGGTAGCGCACTCGCCTCTCCCCTCTGAGGTCTCGGGTTCGATTCCTGGACTCGGCATTTCATGCGAGTAGAGTTCTTGTTGGGTGTCTTCCTTGATTCAAGGGTTTTTCTCCGGGTTCTCCGGTTTTCCTCCCTCCGCAAAACCCAACACGCTAAATTCCAATTTGATCTGTGAGTTAGCCTTGCCCTGACTTAGATCAGCCCAGAGGTTGTTATAGGGTTAAAGAAAAAAAAAGATGGTTGATGATTCAACTTCCTGGTATTATTTCTTTCACAGCTTTTGAATGCTCTCCAGTCGTTGATGGCTGACTTCAAGGGCACCCCTGAAGAGGCCCTTCTGCAGTGGTGTCGAAAATCGACTAAAGAGTGAGTCTTAAGCTAATTTGCATACAGACTTTGAGCATGCGCAGAGGTGTTTTTCTCTACTGTAACCAAGAAGATCACGATTCCAACACGGTTTTATGGTTTTGCCCATAATCCTTTGCTGGTACATTGATTTGATTTCACGTACGTATCATTTTTTGTTTCTTTGTTTAGTTACAATGGAGTGAGGATAACGAACTTCACCACCAGTTGGAAAGATGGTCTTGCCTTTAATGCGCTTATCCACCGATACAGGTAACCTAGCAACTATCTAATTCGTGCCAAAACCGCATTGCGCGAGGGTCCCCAATTCTGAATTGCGCTGAAAACCCATAATAGAAAAAAAAATTTTTTGCGCTTAAGCCTTATAGCTTCTTTATTCAAGCACTCACTGTATTGGTTTTTCAAACGCGTCCTTTCAATCGCGCGAACTCTCCTCGATGGTTACCCGAGCATTCTCCGAGGATGTCTGCTAATCACCGGAGCAGTTTTTATTAGTTCGGCCCTCAGGCCGAGATGTTACTGTATTCGGTTTTATCTTTTGCTTTGCCTGTCGATTAGCTGTCATTATATTTCCTCACATCGAATCAATATTCGTTGAATAACATACTTTAAGTAGGCGGGAGGAATTTCGAAGTTTGATGTTGCGACAGACTGTCGCCACTGCATGTTCACGGGTAGACCGCGCACAGATGGCCTGCATTAGATCCGAACAAACTGTTTGTTTCAACGAGCAGGCTACGCTAAGCGTTTAACTCTGGTGCGCATCTTTAGACGGCTAAGAGGATCGATTTGTTATTTATTTTAGAATGAGGAGGAGAGGAGATATAAATTACTGAGAAATTTAATTAGGTTGTATCTTGGTTGAAAAGGTAATTTTAGCTTTGCTCAAAATCCTTGGTGGATTAAAAATTGAAAATAACACCAAGAAAACTGGTGAGCAAAAAAAAAAAAAAAGGTTGAAAATGTGACCCTTTCGGGATTCGAACCCGGGTCTGCCACGGTAATTTATGCAAAAAATCAGTGAACACACTAACCATACCCCCGAGACATTCCCTTGAAAGCTGAGGCGCAGTATGGA
>WUAP02130288.1:0-13994 GCA_015163945.2 Stichodactyla helianthus | reverse complement strand
TCCAGTATCGTCATGTGACCCGAATTACAGCCCTGTGGTTGGCTGATTACCTCGTGAATAATTAATGAGTACTAGATATCCAGTGCAAAACCTACATTCTTAAAGCCGGGGGTGGCTTTGATAATCACCAGGGGAGAGTGGGGCTGACTAGGTTTTGAATTTCAAATTCAAAACCTGTCCCAGGCCAACTCATTTGAATTTTTGGCCACCATTTTGGTAAAAGGTCTATTACCAAAGCAGCAAACAAAACTGATTGGCAACCTTTTTCAGCCAAGAAGTATCAAACAAATCATTATATTTAGTACTCAGAACAAAACAATACGCTGACAGTTATAACAGATATAAAAGACAAAGGAAAATACCATAATTGTTCATCCAAAATAGCTTTATTGATCTATTTAGAAATATTATGGAAATGCTGACAGTTATTTCTGAACATTTCTTACAAATGACAGCTATGTCAATATTAATAATGTACGTACCTTGACGATACTAAAATCCTTTAGTGTTTATAAACATATTGCTACATTTAAATAGCACTCATCGATCGTCTTTCCAGAAAAATATTCCCCTTTTTGCCTTAATGCCAAGGCACATATAAACATTTAAACACATTTTATCAAGAAAAATTGTCTTGATTTTAATTTTAGAACCTAAAATTATGAAATGAGGACTGTTATGGTCAGGGGCAGATCCAGAAATTAGAGAAAGAGGGGCCGGAAAACTTATGGAGCTAAGCTTTCAGGTATCCCACCCTAAATATGCCAGAGTGATGGTAATGTTAATTATATTTCTTACATATTATTTTATATCAATCAGTTTTGACCAATTTATGTGGTTATTTGATATGTAAATAAGCCTAGAATTTCCAACAAAGTCAAAAATTTCTTTCAAAATCACACAAACCCCAATCTTTGTTTTGTGGAATTTTGTTCTTTCCCAAGAAACTTGTGGTAAAATTAAGATGCCTGTGTGGTGAAGGAGTTGCAAGTGATCTTTGAAGCAAACAAAAACTGAACACATGAAACAAAGCAAATGGGATTTAGACACAAGTTGATTTTCTCTTAATAGACAGATTTAGTAATGGTGAGGTTTGCCGACTGTAATTCTTTATGTGTGGTTTGATTCCTGATATTTCTAAAGATGCACTGAACCCTCCCAAAGTCTAGTCCATATGTTAACAGCACTACTAAAGTGGCTAGTGATTTTACCACACTGGGGTGGAAGGACAGACTTATAGCTTTGTGAGCCTATTCACAAGAGATTCACAAGTGCCTTTGGTTAACAGTATAGCAATCAGAATCACCCTCAAGGACTTATAAACACAAGTAATGCCTACCAGTGTCATTCGAACCCACAATTCTTATTAACTGTTTAATTAGAAAAATTCTGGGCTGAAAAATTCATGGGTTCAAATCCCACTCAGCCCAGACTATTTCTAATCAACCAGTTAGTAAGAATTCTGGGTTCAAGTGACACTGGTAGGCATTACTTGTGAGTATATTAATCCTTACCCATATTATGCATCTACATCACTCCTAGCCATGATATTTATCAAATACAGTACCAAATAAATACTTTCCAAATGCTTTGATGCATATGAGGGTGCAATGTTCAGCCTTACCCACCAAAAACACAGCAACATCTTGCACCAATCTTACCACAGGTATCCAAAACATTTGTTTAGCTTTAGCCACAGTAACTAGAACATGATTCACTTTACATTTATGACTAGAACATGGATTACTGGTGGATGATGAGATAAAGAATGTGAAAATCATTTTTTGTCCCCATTAATCATTAAGGTCCATACACACTAAGGGTTTTGCTCCAGGGGCAGGCTCAACTAGTACACACGAGAGAGCATGCTGCAGGAGCTTGCTGCATGGTGTGGTCATGCTCGCTGATAATTTAACCAGTTTAATATCAGGGAGCGTGAGCCGGGGGCAAAATTCTGCTCCCGCCACAACCTTTTTGTGCATGAAATCTTTGGTACACACGAAGGAGTAAAACAACCCTGGAGCCTGCTCCTGGACCAAAATCCTTAGTGTGTATGGATCTATAGTAGCTTTTGAATTTCATGTAAGAACACATTGGATGTACAGATTCTAAGTTTTCTAGATAGAAGACAGACAAAGCACATTATTATTATTATTAATGGTTATAATAGTACTGATTATCAAGTTTTCCAATAATCACTGAGTCTTTTAGACTGTTTCACTTTACCATTACTGAACTGTAGAAACTGATTTTTCTTGATAGTATGAAGTGCATTTGTAACATTACCTGGAAAAAAGATGAAACAAGATAAATAACAGCCTGATTTATATATAGTGGGCTGGCCAAGTTTGCCAAGATCTCAGATTCTCTGTAAATGCAAAAAAGTCCCTCAGTAACTGGTCGAAAGATTGTTTATATGTGTATGTGAATTGAAATCTTCCCATGGTTGACTATGAGATAAGAATATTCAAAGCAACCCTTATAAACAAAAACTCAAGCTCAGTAAGAGGGCTTTCAGTGAAAGTGGAACAGGGTCTGAAAAACAAAGCTGTCTTTAACCAAACCCCTTCCCCTCAAACAGGGGAGGATTTAGGAGGTGGTCACTGGACTAATCTTGTCCACTATGTTTTGCAATAAACACTTTACAAAGTTTACAATGTACACCTAATTTTTTTCTGGTGTGAACCCTCCCCTACCCCAAATCCTAGATCCACCCCTGCTCAAATCACAGAGGCATAAATTTTGTACCTCTATTGACTCTCCCTCTCCCTGTCAATTTATGACCAGTCCCTGGCTATTGACTGGTGGAGAGATTCTAATAGTTGGCCACCCTGTGGATAAACATGGGGGCAAGACACTTTTGGGCTCAGATAGGCATTTCTATATAGCAGCCAGTTACAAAAGCTGTCCTGAAATCAAAATTTCACATCCCAGTAGTTTGTTAGACTGAGAGAAATGTGCTATCTGTTTACAGCATTGCAACAGTGACATGAACCAGTCAACTAGTTATTACTTACCACACTTTAATTCAATGTAAACTGCTAATAAAACAATTCTAGCTCCTAGAGACTTCTGTGCACCCAGCAAACATGCCTGGTGAATCAAAACAACATCAGATTTAACTGAATCGCTACATACCACAGGAATCCCATGATTTTAAAATACAATTATATTCTTATAATTACTGTGTTGCCTGTGTCTAAATATGTTGTCCAATTTTTTTCTGTCCATCATAAATTGCCATCTCAGCTTCAATGCACACGCTTGCCTTGAGACTGGCATACAGCAGAGGCAACCCAGTTTATGCTCTTAGAGCTTCTTGTTTAACAGGTGCAACACTATCTAAGTCAGGATAGGCATTTTGAAATATATAATAAATAACCATGAATGGATGGGAAAAAGTTAAATTTTAATTTTTGATAAGAAATTTCAATTCTTAGATTCTTCTTGCTATGATCAAAATGTTTTCTTACAAAATGCTATTTTGTCCTTAAAATATGCTTTCTGTGTCAACATATTAAAGGTTACATATATGAAGGTTGGTTGAAGTAACAAATTAATCCTAAACAATAAAATTTGTTGGCCATCCAGTGGAGTCTTTCCAAAGGGAACATTTCCTTTGGAGTGACATGAAGTTATCATCAACTATGTGAATGCCATTTGGGAATGGACCCAATCCACTTGGGCATATTGGTTTTCCCATTTCAGACCATGTGTCATTCCCTTGGGTATTGTTTCTTTGTTTCTTGGTAGTGCTTGAGAAGAGACATTAATATTGATGAGCCTCAAACAAAGAATATTGCACTCTTAAGGGAGATTGACATGTGATCTGAAATGTGAAACCATTATGCCCAAGTGGATTTGGACTATTCTGTGTCAGATCACAAGACATCAATGTGATTCAAAGTCACTAAAATATTGGTGTACATGTACCTGGCTTAGACAGCGCCTTGCTTTGTCATATTCATTTTTCAGACAATATGTACTTGCAAGGTTAAACAGTAGGGCAGCTTTGCCTTCATTATGAGACTGAGGAAAATCAATCTTCCCACAACCTGCAAAAACAGAAGACGTAATTTAAACAGGCAAATTATAAACTGGAAATTTAGGGATGCCAGATTGCAAATCAGTAAAATAGTGATCTTGGGAAACAAGGAAAAATTAAAATTTCAATCACATTTTTGAGTTTTTCTTGTCAAAACTAAAATGAAAACCTGAAGTTTATTGGAAAATGCATTTAGCCCTTCTCCCTACTATATTCTTCTGCTTAAAATTAGCTCAACGTACAATGTGGTCTTGTATCTCTCTCCTTGTCTCCTTTTTCTGAGCCTCCTACACAAAAGAATTCAAATTTTGAAAATGTGTATTGGTGTCCTATTTTCTAATCAAGAAATTATTTTGCAAGTTACAAAGACACTAAAAAATTGAATAAATAACTGGTTGTCTCTGATTTATAATTTGTTACTAGATGTTTTGGTTGAGATACTACAACCTTCATTGGTGGAATGATGGCTAATGCAAATTGTGGAAATCGTTGATTACGAGCCACAGTGGAACAAAAGACTTGTTTTAAGCATGGCACTCTATGCGTGACCAACATTCAATTACTGAACACGTACATCTCCCTAGTGTATACAAAAGTTTGCTGTAAAACTTGCAATTTGCATTAGCCATCATTCCACCAATGAAGGTCGTAGTATCTCGACTGAAACATCTAGTAACAAATTATAAATCAGAGACAACCAGTTATTTATTCAATTTTTCAAAATCTTTGATCTTACAAAGACACTAGTTATCTACTAATGATTGTAAGCTGCACAGCTGCCAATGACACCTTAAAATGGAGCCCATAAATACCTCCACTGACAAATGAATGATTGTAAAGTAAACTGAGATGTTTCACTGAGACCATGTGAAATGTGCTACAAAAATACCCCATTATTATCATCATCATTATTACATATTAAAAAAACCTGCATATTTTCCAACCATCACTCCCTGTGAGGGGCTTTTTGTGTGGTTTACTCCACACACGCTACCACTACATTCAATATTTACAACAGACAACATGCAACTCACATGTTGATTTTTATGGAGGGAGGAAGACCGGAGTACCTGGAGCAAAACCCTCAAGGCAAGGGAGAGAACAACAGATCTAACAAACCCTACTCACGTGTGGCATCCCCAGGGTTTGAACCAGTGACCCCACCCATTGGACTCACAGTGGTGAGAGGCAAATGTTTTACCGCTACACCACCCATGCCGCCCATGTATTGAAAGAAGGATGGGTTAGAAAATGCGGTTCTAGAAAATTTTTTTTCAAGTCTAAAATTCCTGTCAACTCACCAGTATAGTAGGGTTCATAAAATCCTTACATCTAGGGGATACTTGGAAAAATATGGAATACCCCCCTCCCCCCACATCCAATAAAACTATGGTGAACATTAAACTGTATAGAATACCTCCAGAACCATCTCCTACATGTCCTCCTATACTGATATCATTCACATTGTCTGGAGATAAATGTGTAATTGCTTCTGAAATACGGTTTAATTTGATAAGTGCCTCAGCTGCATATAAATGACCTAAAAATCTGAAAAAAAGAAAATTACATATTATTTTGGGGAATCATTTGGAAGAAATTTATCACTAAGCATTACTGTGTGGCATGTGCTACTGTGGCCACCCATTGTAATTTTTTTAAATTTTGCATTTTTACTCTGGAATTTTTTTTAGAATGATTAAGGTAGTCATGAGTTACCTGGAATAAAATAACCGACTTACTTGTGTAATCCTGAAATATTTGTTGCTTCAAGTAATCGTTGTGCATGGACTAAAGCAGTGATGTTGTCTCCTAATCCTAGGGATACATATGCACTACAGCATAGCATTGCACACCTAACAGGAATTAACACACTATTAATTCATTTATTCATTTTCACATTCATTCATTCATTTATTCATTCATTCATTCTTTCATTCATTCATTGCACCTCATGATTTGGCTTTTCTGTTAGTAGCTTAACATAGTCTGAAACATAAAACATGGACCCCAACATGCAGTATTAAACTTGCTGATCATCCAAAAAGAATACCTGATGTTTGGAATTTCTTTTAATCTTATGGGTGGTCCAGGAAGAGCTGAAATACTACACTCTACAGATCCTGTTGATAACTTCCTTGGAGTCTCACTCTCACTATAAAAGAAGCAAAAAAAAGCATGGTTCATACAAAAAGGGTGAAACTTTTTCAAGCAGTTTTTCAAGGAATAAAAGTGGGATTCCAAATTCAACATAGAAGGGGTTTTGAAACAAAATAGCAAATCAGTAGCCATGCTGTACATACTGTAGCTGTACTATAGTTAAAAATACATAACTGTAATTACTGGCAATGTGGCTGATGATTCACATGAAAATAGTGGGAAGCCAATATTTTTTTCTATCAATTTGATATATTATGAACTAGAGATGAACAGAGATTAAATATAATGAATCCTGACAACAATTTTGGAAAGCCACAGTATTAAGTTACCAGTAGAGTATACTGTGAATTTACTATATAAAATCAGTACCATAAGCTTCCCACTCATATGAAAACCACTTTATTTTTCCCTTTCATGAAGTAAGAAAACTGTATCATCAAAGCATGGGTGGTGTACACTGTTAAAATGCACTGCCTCTAACCACTGGGGTTTCAGGTTCAATCCCTGGACCTGCTATCTCATGTGAGTAGAGTTGTTTGTTGGTTTTCTCCTGTGCTTCAAGAGTTTTTCCTCCAGGTTCTCCGGTTTTTTCCTCCCTCCACAAAAATCAACTTTTAAATTCCTATTTAATCTTTGGGGATTCACCTAGATTGGAGCCTAGCTCTGTAGTGAATGACCTATGTTGTTACACAACAATGAAAAGCCTTGTAAAGTTTTCTAATGATAGGAATACTTACATGGAACCATTCATTTCTAAACCTTCAAAATCAAGCTTCCCAACATGATTTTCTACACTACAGCTCTGCTGTGTTGATGTCAGTTCATCCTCTCCTACTTTTAACAATAGTAGAGCATTTTGAAGACAGATGGAAGAGAATTCTAAGGTGCAGGCTGGCATGGCTGCCGACTGGCTCTCATTGTCAGAACTAAGAAATGAAAGACAGATAGTTATTCCTGTTCAGCCATCATTACAATCACCCACAAATCCCAGTTAGACAAACACAAGCATTATGATCTATCTTCAGTACATTCAACACCATATATGGTAAGCCATGACAAACAAAAATGTATTTTTAATATAGAGCAGAATGAATTATTTTTAATATAATTCTCCATCAAATGCAAGTTAAAGAATTGTTTGTTTTCTCCTTTGCTCAGATGGTTATCTTGGTTTAATCTGTTCTCCCACCCCCCACTAAAATTTCAATTCCATAAGAACATTTTATTCCAACATACCTAATGAGTCTTTTCTCCTTTAGCATAGAAGAGAGGATAATCTTCCTATGTGGTCCTGTGCCAATGACAGACTTTACTATGTCACTCTTCCTAGTACACTTTTGTTCTTCAGAATCATGCAGCTATAAAGATAACATCAAAGAATCACACATCAGAGGTTATTCATGCTTGCAGAGTGGAGGCTAGAGTGTGGGCAAAAATGAGAGGGGAATTTTTTTTAGTTTAATCATAGGAGGCTGCCTCTTTTTCTAGTGAATGTTTCACAAAAATATCCAAGAAGTGAATGTTTGGATGAATCCAATAACTAGTAATTTTTTCTGGTTCTGTTTAATTGCTCTATTTCCTTAATAATGTCCATTCTTTCAACACTAAGGATCATAGTCATGGGAGGGGGACAAACTAGTAAAATCCCAAAGAAAATCGATAGTAAATGCATTTTGCAGACAACAGAGAGGTGACAAATCGAAAAGCAGTAACAGCCACCAAAGAAATGTCAAGTAAATAATGTGTCTTAAACATCAGTATAAGCCTTATATTTGGAAACCAGACATTTGTATAGGAAATCGCATGATCTTGAGTTCAACTCGTAATTAATAGGCACAAGTGATGTTTTGAAAGTTCTCAAAATTGGTTAAGTAATTCCAATATGAGAACTTTCAAAAATCACTAGTAGAAAATGAAATAGCTAGGGCAATTGTTTCTCATGGCCACAGCAGAGGTTTCAATAGAAGGTGGCTACTGGCAGTTGATTGCAGTTAATTCACCTCTTACTGCTGCCTATTTTACAATCAGTAGTGTCAATAAATATTTAAAAATGAAAGTAAAATGTCACTCATTACTTGTTGGTACAACTGGCTACTTATTTATTCAGCCCTGAAAATTATTGAAACCTCTGGCCATAGTGGCCAAGAAAAAACAATGCAATTGGATTTGTCATGGACCTTTCTTTTCTTGAATGGCAGAAACCTGAAGAAATGCAAGCCTTTTTTTCACCATGCAAGCCATATGCACCAGTCAATGTAAACCCCTTCTCCACCCTGAACCAATGAATAACTGGGGACTTGGGATTTGATTTGACACCTGTGAAAATGGGAAAATGCCCTCACCCCAGGGGAAGGAGGCTGAAGACAGCACTTCTCTTTGCTGGCATGGATTCAAAAGGAAGTGAAACTTAGTTAAATACCCCCTGCATTCCCCAAGCCAGGCCCTGGATGCAGGGCCACAGCCAGACTGTAATGTTTATCAAGGCAATCGACTGCCAAAGGTGGGAGCAACTACGGAGGTTCGGGGTTCGAAAAATTAATAAGAAGAATAATATCTGAAATTTTACCAAGGCAACTGCCTTACTTGCCTCATTGTAGCTACAGCCCTGGGATGGGGTGAGGGGTGGAGGTTTACATTTACTGGTGTATTAGGAATGAGCATTTGATAACTTACAGTGTGATGCGCTAGTATACAGCATTCAGCCAGTCTTAACCATAGCCTTGGGTTCGTATGGTATGTCTGTATTGATTCAACTAAGCAGTCAAATGCAGATTGTGGTCTACCAGAAAATAACAGCTGTATTCCAAGATTATAGAGAATTTCATGCCGTTGACTAAGCCTTAGAGTTACCAAAGGACAACTATGTAATGGATTGTCTGAAGAAGGGAAAAAAAGGAATAAAACATCTTAATTATTCATCATTTGTTTCAAAATTTAGCAGTTTTCTTTTCACAAAACACAAAGACATACATTTAATGGGTTGTTGCTTGCAATTATCTTTTTAGTATGCACTACATTCAGAGTGACTATATTCAGAGTGAATAATTAACCACTTGAATGACATCCACCTATACTCCCTTTCAGTCCAGTCGCAGAGCCTTGAGGCCAGTCAATGCCAATTTTTTTTCAATTGCCTGTATAACATCCTTAGCTTTATTTTAGTTGATTTTCATAGGCAATGGACCCGGAAATATGCCACAGCTTAAAAGTTTTATTGAAAAACCTCAAGAATTCTATATTCCAGGATTTGCCAAAGAGTTTAATGACTATCACAAGCCCTGAACATAATATTCTCAGTCCTGAGTTTAAAATCTTACTTTTCTCTGTTTGCGGTAATGATGACAATGCCTTGTCATTCTCTTCTAATGCCAACCTCGAATAAAATGCTGCCAGATTATATTTGTGCATTTGATAATGAATACAGCCAAGATTGTTAAAGTACATTGTACTTAAGCTTTCTCCAGTTTCTAATACATTGTTTCCTGTCTTGGGTGCACTGTTTAGTAGCTTGATTGACTTCCTGTAGTTTTGACGGAGATACTCAAAGTTGCCCTTTAGGAAAAACCCAATAGGATTCTGGGAGCACAAAGTAATGAAAACATGATTAATCCATTGTCAAACCATAACAAACACTCCAACATTTACCCAAACAAAATATCAGCAAAATATTGACTATTTTTATTCTTGACTTTGAGGGGTGGTTTGCATAAATACAATAGTTTGTTATCCTTCACTGCACAAGGAAACTATTGTATTCATGCAAAGTGCCCCCTCAAATTTGATGCAAATAAAGAAAAACTAAATGCTTTATGGGTTGTAAGAAGGTAGCATATTGGGTAAAATGTCAGTATTGTTCATCAGAGCCTTTACTCCTATTTCCAGTTGAGCACACCTAGCGCTGTTTTTGAATGGGTCGAAATACGTTTGAACTCATTAGTTCCCATGCTGCAACGATATAGTTTGAAATCGGCAAATACATTTCTTGACTCATGAATTTGTATTTCATATTTGAAGCTTGAAATAAACAGATAAGCCATGGAACTGAGCAAACATGGCAGGACAGACAAACCTTCTACTTTCTTTGCTAAATTAACTAAATTTTTATACATTTTTCACTCAAATACTCATCTTTTATTTGAAATTTCATCGTCAAAGCGAACAAGTACTACTTCAATTGCATTCAAACTCATATTGGCATGCTGTCTCTAGCAAGTTCACGTGCCTGGACAATGTGTTTGTCGGCTGTCAAACTATATCGTTTGAGGCGTGGGAACTGATGAGTTCAATCGTATTTCAACCCAATGAAAAACGGCACACAGCGCGCTCAACTGGAAATAGCAGTAATTCATAACACTTTAATAGACATAGTTTGTAAACAATAGGGCACTTGCACGATGACATCATTTTACTATCACAACGCTTTGTTATTCAGATTTTTCTACCCTCCTGGAAATATAGAGACCAATTGGTCAAATTTGCCTGACAATAGTAGCCACTCAAGGCATTCTGGTCTTGGTAGTAAATTACACCATCATGCAAATGGCCTATTATGGAATCAGCTCTAAAACTAGTGGGTTCTACAACAAAAATACCTACACTATTTGAATTGAAGACCTCCTTGATTTCTCTTTTACATGCCTTCATTGATTTGGTCAATAAATTCTGTCGTCCCCTTAACTGAAAAATACAGATTAAAGTAAGGAGTAAATTTAGGAGATTGGGGTCTACCCAGAATTTATTTCATGAATGAATAGTCAATATATATATATATATATATATATATATTCATTCATTATAACTACTCATTCATTCATTATAAATACTGTTTAATTGGACGTTTCAGCCATTCAGCCTTCATATATATATTCATATTCATATATATATATATATATATATATATATATATTCATTTATTCATTCATTGTGGGGCTCTTCATTTTTTTCCCCTCCCATTTTCAATCCCCACTTCAACAGAAGAAAATGGACTTCACAGGGTGCGGAGCTATAATGCGTCAAGCATTATTAACCTGCCATTGCATCTCCAACAAAAGAAATTGAGGATAATACTGATCACCATATCCACACTACTTAAGGTAAGTATGCATCTTAGGAAGCATTACTCACCTGATGAAATCTTTCCTTTAAAAGATCATCAATGTCTTTTGATGACTGTGTTGAATTGCCCTGTTGGGAAGTCTGAAATGTAAGGAGATACATGAAGCAATAAGGTATGTGATCAATAAGAAATTGCTGACAGGAATGGCACTGTTGCAAAAATTCACTTAGATACAGTAAGAGGGCCATTAAATGTAATTTATTACTGTAGTTCTACTCTAACTGTAGTCACTTGAGTTTGTTAACCAATCGGATTTAAAAATCGAAAACAATAGAATTCGAGTTACTGGTAATACCCTACTGCTCATTGGTCAATTGCATCTGCATGTGAACTTTTGCGACACATTCTGTCGCGATGTCAAACAGCAAAGTTCCAACTGCCAACTTAAGTATGGTGTTCAATAAGCTTGATCTTTTCCCCAAATTCTCTAAATAAATCAGGGACAATAAGTGGCAACATCCTCCCTTGTAATTTTCTCCCTGCTTTGTGACAACAAAGTCAAAGTTTTTCTCCGGGTTCTCTGGTTTTCCTCCCTCCATAAAAATCAGTTGAGAGTTGTATGCTTAAAACAGTTAATGTAGTGGTAGTGTATATGAGTAATAGTGTCCCCAATTAGTGTCAATAGCACTAGAAGGACTAGACACTTAAATAAAGAGATTTATTATTTATATTATTTTTATTAGCGTTCCAAGAACTAGGTACACGAAAAAAGCAACAACACAAACAAGTATTCTATTTACCTCATTCAGTTTACTGTTCTCTAAAATCAAATTTTCTATGTGATTTAAAATGACTCCAGCTTTATCTGGCTGCAAAACCAAAATTATAAAAAGTTGTGAAAATATATAAATACATGTGCTATTTCAATACAGGAGTGACAGTTTTTACAATGTCATTCGATGTTACAAAATGTGTATATTAATAACTGTCAGAGGAACAGTTTAATAATTGAAATTATATTTTTCATTCAACAAATAATGATGTAGAAATTTTGCAAAATATGAAATGACCCCAATAGACTTTTCCCGAATTCGCTTGGTTGATCATGAAACAATAGTTTCAAGTCGAGGTTGGCCTTGATAAACAAAAGAATCAAGTTCAGTCTCGATCTGGAAACATTGTTTCATGATCATCCAAGCGAATTTGGGAAAGGTCTATTGAATTTTCCTTAATTTTGAAAATGACCCCCCAAAAAATGGTAATAAATTTTAAAAGTGACCCCCCAGTAATCTGGCCAGTCCCCTCCCAGATAATAAACGACTGGCCTCTCATAAAGAAATTCACAGTCCAATTAATGCTTACCTTGTACATGATAAGATGGAGCTCAGCTAGGAGAAAACTAACTTTCAAGCCAAGATTCTCATCTGTAGATATAACAACATTCATTATAAATAGTGGACTCACAAATCCTACATCCTGATTGGCTAAGCTACTACAGGTCTATTAATGATAGTTCAATAGTGTATAAAAACAAATCAAAACAGTGGCATTAGCCTTATCATGTGTTGCCAAGATTTTGGAAATATTTTCAAGATTTCCCACCAGTTTGTTTATAAAACAATTTGGGACTGGTCATAAAGTAAGGGGGGGGGGGGTTAAAAATGTGGGAATTGTCACACAGTTTTGAACTTCTTGATGAAAATATACAATAGAGGGGGTAGGCATAGAAACAGGGGAGTGTTATCAGTTTTTCAACCTCATTTTATACTAGGCAGAACAATGCCACTGGAGCTTTTCATAGTCATACAAAATCTGCTCAATATACATACCCAAAGGTCCTATAACATTAAATAATCTGTTCAAAGTACAAACTGCAGCATTGTATTGTCGTAACTGTGGAGGAATAAATAACATAAATCAATGGTGTGCTTTATATGTAGGTGACTAGTGATTAAAGCAAGTTTGACTACACTACATTTTTCACCAAGTTTCTGGGCATATTGTCCATCTGCAGAGTGATTAAAAAGATTTCATTCGAGAGTAAACTTTTATCTTGACACATATAGAATGTTCAGTATCCCTGCCATCCTCAACATCATTATCAGCATTATCATCATGTCATCATGACATGGTGTCACACTATATATACATTGTATCAGATAACAAACTCACAAAGTTTATACGCTATAATTTATTTTTTGGGATTTTTCATGTAAAAGCAATATTAGGGTATGGTCAAGAAGACCAAGTATATAAAAGAGACGTATAGTAGAAGTGTAGCAGAAAACAATGTTTTACCAGATTAAACTTACAGGGATTGAAATAGCAGCCTGCCAATGGCCAAAATGCAGATCAAATTGTACTACTGGCAGGTGAAAACAATTTTGAACTGCCAAATGGAAAATAAAATGGCAGGGGAAATTTGGCTACACCAAAATTATTTGTCCTGCCAAAAAAAAAAAAGGGTCTGGCCATTTTTATTTCTATTTTGAGCCTGAACTTCACTTACATTAACAAACAAAGGCATCATTAATAACAGATATTCTATCTCATAATAATCATGACCACCACTGTCATCATCATTATACTCCCCCCCCCCCCCCCCCCCCCCCCCCCCCCCCCCCCCCCCCACCCACCCCCCCCACCCCCCCCCCACCCCCCCCCCCCCCCCCACCCCCCCCCCCCCCCCCCCCCCCCCCCTCCCCCCCCCCCCCCCCCCCCCCCCCCCCCCCCCCC
>WUAP02130277.1:0-13996 GCA_015163945.2 Stichodactyla helianthus | reverse complement strand
TTATAATTTATTCCTTTCTCACTAAATTACTAAAGTTCTTTTTTCCTATGACAACCTTTTTGCAAGTAGGTGTATGTATTTGACTTTATTATGTAACAAATAGCAGATATTATTCAGGCAGAATGGTGAGAACAAAAACAACGTACATTTAGCAATAATCTTTGTGTTTCTTTATGTTGTTCATGCATAAGGGAATTCTTAGTCAACTAGACTAGTTAGTTAACAGCTAAATTAGTTGATAACTAAATGATATTACACTATAAATAGTTAGTAATTGTTTCACAGATATATGGCATTTACTCAATGAGAGGGTCAAATTTATGAAGTTCAATTTAATGTTGTGAATCTCTATTTTTGTTTAAAATAATAAAGGTAGACCTTAGAAGTTTTGCTTTTTCATTTTTTCTTGATGATTATTAATTGTATTATTTATTTACAGGATATTTGTAAGTCTGGATTCTTTTATATTGAAAATGTGTTTTATAATGACATGAGGGATGATCTGTGTAGAGATTACAGCAGGTAAGTGTTTGGACTTGGTCAAGGTCTTCATGTACAATGTAGCTATACATCCAGTGTTCTGGGGTAATGTTTGATTTAAGCAATAGAAGACAGTTTTCTATGACTCTACTGGTGAAATAAAGCACACAGGATGTTGGGAGAATCACAAGAAAATTTTTGAAAATCATGAGCCATAGGCGAGTGATTTTCAAACTTTTCCAGTGTTTCTCCCAAATCCAAAGTGCTCTATTTAACTGGTAGAGTCAAAGAAAACTGTCTTTTATTGCTTTTATGATATAGCAATATGTAAGAGACAAAACCATGACTTTACCGGTGAAATAGATTTTGGTGGTCTCTCAGCCAATCAGAGCGTGCATACTATCTAAGCTATATTATATAATGATTAATAAGATAATAAAAATAGAACAATAGAATACAATAGGGTCATACCACTGGACAGCTACACCTTACATGAAAAGATTCAAGCCTGCAGCATTGAAATGACACCTTTGAGTTTTTAAGTTTGTAAATTCATTCATACTCTATTGAATATAATCCTTAGCTCACCATTCTGTTTCTTGTATTTTTGATATCTTACAGAGTAATCGTTGATTGGGCTAAGGAGAATGATGAGGCATGGAGTTCCAAGCTAAAGCAAGCTCAAACAAAGTCGATGGATGATGAAGTATTTGAAGATCTCACCATCAGACTTGGCTATCCTTATGTTTACTGTCACCAAGGCAACTGTGAACACGTAATAATATTTACAGATCTCAGGTATAGTGCTTTTTGCTGAGAACATAATTCTTTTGTGTATGAGAGAAATGATTTCCACGGCACAAACGCTGATTTTGTCACTAATAGTACCAAGCATTTCAGCAGTATAAGATATATTTTTGAGAATGACGAAAATGAATGCTCTACATGCTCTGCATGGTCTGCGCATGTCTAATTTTTCTAGTGCCTCCCACATGGATCAAAGCGTCAAAGGACTAGTGGTTCTGATAGAGAGAGAGATCTAATTTCACTGATCATAGCAAGGGGTTAATCTTCCATGGTCTAGGGGCCGACTAACCTCTCCCTTTAGGGTTCGGCCGAGTTCCCTGATTAGTCATTATGGATAGCGGTGTTGGACCCGAAATCTCCAGCTGACCCGTAAATGGTTTCGCCCTGCCATACGACGCTTCAGCAATCGATGTCTGGATGTATGGTCTCAAATTAATAAATTAAAATTAAAGAAAATTCCAGAATCTATTTCGGAAGGAATTGCAGTTCAATGAATCTTAATACACCTAAGAAGTCATGACTTTACGCCAGCTATAGCAATATACGAATTGACCAATATATATTAACTATGACCAATAGTACTGTTAGTTCCAAAACCTGTAAATCGGAAATCTCTAAAGCATGATACAGTTCGACGGTATAGATTTTCCCTTTTTCTTTCATCAGGTTACTTGATATAGATGACAGCAAGAATGCGTTTGACTACCCTTTACAAACCTTCCGTCATCGCTGCAGACGACAGAGATGTCGTGTTTGTAACATTTATACTGCACAGTAAGTGTGAACATTAGGCCGGGATTACACGGTACCGGACGAATTTTTGACCGTTCAAAAAGTCGACCGGTACATGCCGTTTACACCGCATAAGCGCATGGGGTCACGTTCTAATGGGGGACAGATACGCATAAGACACCGTCTCTTTAATTGCACAAAAGATCACCGTACGAATTTTTATCCGGATAGCGTGGTCCTGTGTAAACGGAAGGCCTAAAAGTACAACTTTTTGAACGGTAAAAAATTCGACCGGTACCGTGTAATCCCGGCCTAAATTAGATCGGATTTCGTAGAAGCCTGACTGAAGCCGTACTGAGCTTTACCGTAACTGCGTTTTGTGATTGGATGATTCGCATGAAAACAATGGGGCAGGGGTTCCTTGTGGGTGTGACGAACAAAACAAAGCTTTACGAAGCAGCACTCCCCTCTTCACAGCACATCTATCCGCTCCTGGTTTTGATTTATTGCTTTGATAACACGAGTGTTGCTACAATCGTTTGCAAAATTGTTGGAATGTTGGAATATTTTACAAACTACTGTTGTACTGTCCTGCAAGCAGAGGCCATTTTTCCATGTTTTCTTTCCCTCCGTAGAGCTGAACGGCAAGCTGGAGGGCCTATGCTAAAAACGGAGGGCAGAAAAAGATCTCTGTTAGCAGAGTAGCTTAGACTGATAACGACTCTGAATCCGAATTGCAAATCCATTGTTTCAACGCTAAAGATCATGGTCGTGGGAGGGAAACAAAAGAGTAACACAGTGAGAATTTATTTTATATTTCGATTTTTTAGATGGATTACAAAGAACGATATATTAGCAAGTGAAGACCCTTCGTTCTTCTGCGACAAATGCTTTAAATCTTTGCATTATACAAAGGAAGGGGGAAAACTTTGTGACTTTGAAGCGTATCCGTACATGGGATACTCAGACTGGTGATGGTAAATATGGACGTAGATGATTGTATATATAACAACAGAAACGACAACTGCAGACAGTAACAACAGCATCAACAGCCATTATTAACAACTACAACGACGAAAGTCGCAACGCACTAGCAGCAACAGGAACAATTACAACGCAAAAGCAGCAGCAACTGCAAAAGGGCTTCAACGCCAACAATAGCAGCAGCAACAACTCTGAACGACCTGAACAGCAGCAGCAGTAGTAGTAGTTGTAGCTAAAAATGAACAGAATTAGCAACATTCATCAACTATTTATGTAATAATCGAAAAAATGAGAAGTTGTGAGACTAAATTTGTAAGAAACTGAGAAAAGTGAAGGGAAAATAGAAAGAAATCAAAAGAAACATCAAAATAATTATTTGAAGCTTAAGTGTTCACTCAAACCTGGGCTCCAAAAAGACCTCAACTCAGTTTAATTTGGAGGACAAACAGTAGAATATTTTCGGTCCTCGATTCTTAGGAAGGTCAAATTCTAATGTTTTGCTATCCAAATAGACCCTTTTCTGAAGGTTGCCAGCTTAGTAAATCCTAGTTACTGCTGATAATAGAGCATGTATAGACCCTTTGCAATAATGCCCACCACTAATTTGCATAAATCAAAAGCTTAATGAATTGAGAAAATATTTTGTGTTCACATGAAAGACTATCAGTGAATTAGTAAATGTGCACAGTTTCAAAAAATAATGGTAAATCCTTGCAAAGTTATAAGCATTCAAAATGTGGCAAAAACATCAAAACGAGGCTGGTCGGGCCTTGGCTGTGTTTTACAAATCCTCCTAAATTTCAATCGCTGTAACTTCTCAGGTATTTGTGCTAAGACCCCTGAAATTTGGTTTATTTACTAATGTTTGCATGCTCTTTCGAAGGCTTGTTGTTATGACTTTAGCAGATGAGCAGAAAGCATTATTCCTCCAGGCTTTTTGCAAATGGTCTATGTCATTCTCGTAAAAAGTTGGAGGGCCGCCCCTGAGGGTTCAAGTTTGGAAATCTTGAGGGAATTATTATCTTTGATTTGAGTTCCCTACTCATACCCCATCCCTAGAAAATTTAGTAAATCTCCTTTTCCCAAGAAAGAGATCTGGAGCTACGACATAAAACAATATCAACCTGCCCATGCATCAGTAAGTAAGTTTACGAGTACCATCCATCACTAATCAGGAAATATCATGAACCTTTGAACTTTTGATGACGATTATTACAAGCTCGTATTACCATATTTTAATTTTCTGTGATTTTAACAACCATAACATCGCGTACAGCAGGTACTTCAGTCAAAATACGCGTTATTTTGGTAGCAAACCTCTTTTGAACGAAAGAAAATAATCTGATTCTTCATCGATTACCGTGATATGTCCTGAAGTTCAAAGGTAATCTCAAATATGGATAAAGCAAGACAGTCGAATCAAGGTAAGAATATTTACTTATGCATCCTTTTATCCCCAAAGCCTGACTAATTTAGGTTAAGGTATATTATTTTTTTCTTGGGCTGGGTTAAATGGACCCTGGACAGTAGAAATCTAGCTAGCTACGCAGGCTAAAATTCCTAAAGTAGACAGTACCGCCAGTACTTGCGTGGGCCGTAGTAAAATCGAACGTGCACCAAATCTCGAACGATTTCGCTTTATGGCATATGTGTTCGAACTATAAGATATGGACTCGAAAACAGTTTTAAATTAATACTTTTTTGATGGGAATGTGAATCAACTCAAAAATCTTTGGGGTGGGGGTGTACTTTTCAGTTCTGCTGCATGATTAAGTCACGCAATTTAGGCATCGTAATGTAACGCAATCATATCGTGACAAATTATCATTCTAAATATTGGAATTGGAATTTTTACATTTCTTGAAAGCTCAAAAATGGTGGAGGAAATTTGTTTTAAATAGTAGCACATTTTTCTACAACTGATTAACGTATTACGTTGCAGATTTATCTCGCAATGAGCGAATTTTTAACCCAGATGTATTGACCTTGTCCTTCTGGATATGCTAATTAGTTGGTGTCAGAGGTTCGCCACCGTCACGTTCCGTTCTTTGGGCAGTCTTTTCCTTTAACTATGCTTCGCTTAAAACTTAAAAAATTTTTTTTTGCTATTCTAAACGAAGTTTACTTCCTTGTTCCTCCTGCTTGAAGAAAAAAACACGTAGAATGAAAACTCAACGGAAGTGTATCACGGGATCACGAAGTGGTTTTCACGTGAAACTCTGACAGCGAGACGATACGGTTGGTTAATTATTATGTAAACAAATATAGAAAGAACGTGCTCAAATTGTAATAGGACACGAACCATATTCTTCGTTGAGGAACCAAAGCAAAAGCTCTGAAGATTGCAGAAGTCTTAATTTTGCTCCTTGATTTGAAACAGCAGTTTCGTTTTAATAGACGATTCCAGCCAAGGCTAAATTTGCTTCCAAAAGGTTTGTCATTTCGTGTTGTTTTTGTCCAGCTCTTTGCTTTGTCATTTTGGCCTGTTTATCAAGTCGGTTCCTGTAGCTTTTGAACGTTTTCCTTTTCATTTTTATAGGGTTTTTTTTTTTTGCTAAAGAAATAATTTAATGAATTTATCTGTCATAGAGAGCAAAGGTAAAATAAGTCCAACTTTCTCGGTTCAAAAACATGTATCTCTGCTTGCCTTCCAAAGTCACGTTGTGTTACAATGTTTTATTTTTCTAGCCACGTGCAGTTATACATTTATACACTAATAGTATAGTATTATCAAAAAAGCTGTTTATGTAAGGCTTAAAATCGTTAGGTTAACATTTACTCTCTCCCCCTTGCAGAGAATTCTAAGAAAGTAAAGATGGTGAACACCGTTGCGAACATGAAGCCTTCCGTCAATTCAGCCCCCAAAGCAGTACTTGAAACAAACTGCGATGTGCCAGAGGAATCGAAAGAAGTCGTAAACGTTACAAACGAAAGAAAAGCCCACGAAGAAAACAGTGGCGAAGCAAGATTTGAAGTAATGGGAATTCCCCAGATCAAAACATTCGAAGGGTTTTTGGAAATGCATATTTACTAGGACTTAGAAAGAACTAGAAGAGCGGGAATGGAATGTCATAGATCCAGGAGTTACGGATTTTTACGAAATTCAAAGGGACAATAACCTGGAGTCCATTCCACAGAAGACACTATTCATCTTATATATTTGTAAATAGAACTAAATAATATTTTTGAATTGGTGGCCAAAATATGCCATCAATTTTTAAAGCAAGTTGTTCCAAGCAGGCATTTCTGCTCATGTGGGCAAGGTGCAATAGCATCCAATTGATTGTCAGGAAAAGTTTAAATTCATTTAAAAAGAATAAGTACCTGAGCCTTTAGCATTCTTTCATCATTTGTAAATATCCCCATTCATTTTTAGAAATTTTATATTGCAGAGTTGTTATGAAATAATCTTGGTTCTCTCCTGTGCTTCAAGGTTTTTTTCTGGGTTCTCTGGTTTTCCTCCCTCTGCAAAAATCAACATTCTAAATTCCAATTGGAAATTTCAGTGGATGAAGAGCCACTTCATGGAAATGCCACTGCCATATCCATTTTATCTGTTACAATAATCTTGTCATTATTTGATTTTCTCAAGAGTTAATTTTTGGATATTTGTTGGATGAATATCAGCATTTCGTAAAGCAAAACCTAGTTTGTAAAACATAAAACTCTCATTGAAGCCTAAAGAAGTTTAATATCCCTTAACCAATGAACTTGACAAAAAATGGTGGCACATTTCTTGCCTGTTTCTTGAGTGTTAATAATAAATGATTCCTTAGGAAACTCCAAATGTAATTTTTAATGAATGTGACAGATTATTTCTAAGTCTTCTAAAATTTAAAGGAAACTAAGACGACATAGTGAGCTGCCTAATAGAGTGGTTTTCATTAACCCGTGAAATACACTTTAGCGTATTACTCTTTATTACACTTCGGTTCTTTTGTTTTTCATTGTATCTATCTGACTATTACACTCTAATTAGTACACTTTGTTTCATGGGTTAATGAAAACCACTCTACTATACATAATAATTAATTTTCTCTGATATTTTAAATATATTATTACCATCACCTTACAATTAACACTCATATTTAAGTCTGCCAATAAAATTTATAATGCTATTACTAGAAAGTATCATTTTTCTCCCCATTGAGAGAGTTGAAATTACTACTGCCTGAGGAGGTTTGAAGAGAATGTATTCCAAGAAAATGGAGGTTCTCAATCTGTGGATGGGTATGGATATTTGCAAAACAACACAATAGGCCTTAACATCATAACCATTAACTAAAGTTCAGAAAAATTAACAGATATACAAAGGGAAAATGCTAAATTACAAGACTATGCAGCTTTTTTGCTATTCTGCACACCATAAGATATGTGCCAACATGTACGTGTTAGCCTGAATTTTGAGCATTAATCCCAAAAGCCTAAAATTTCATTTATTAACCCCCGTGAATTACTTTTGAGTAAAGGCAATGTGGCCTGTTTTATAATTGTCATAATGTAAGTGCATATCATCTCATAGATTTCTTGTGACTGTGAATAAATTAAGGTACAGCATTCAAAGCAGTCCCAACAAATATATAATAAGTCTTGGCAAATATCTTCTTCTCTGGATCACAAGTTTGGTGAATAACCTGTCTTAATGCTGTGCATGTTTAGGTAACTTAGCTAATACCTATATTTTCATATTTATTGGAACTTAATTTCAAATTTGTGGAAATTTGAAAAGCACTAGTGCTAAGAAGCATTCAATGCAAGTCATTTACAACTTCACGAACATACAATCTGCTCTGAGATTTTAGTGGCCATATATACACAAATCTATTCATTGCTGAAAGTGCATATCCAAAAAGCTGCATGAATCAGTAAAATTCCCTCCAATCTATCAAACACCCAATGTCAGTGTAATGTTGTGACTTAGTACCTTGTATTTGTGTGAGCAAACTTTTCTATCTGGTCATTTGATTTAAAAAGAACTCATTTAGATAAATCAATTGCTTTGGAAAATAGTTTGTTAAGTTAAATTCATAATTTTGATAAGCTATCAGTAATATAAATTATTGATACAATGAGGTTATGCATTAAAATTAATACACTAATATATACCATAAACTTTTGATTTCTGAGAGCCCTTAGGGAAAAAAATAGGAGGGTTGAGGAATTGATCATAAATTGACCTTCCAATTGTCAACTTGATCATATCATGTTTTTGTATTTCAGACCATATGTCATTCCCTTATGTATTGAACATGCACATACCTCTGACAGATGTCTCAAGGGAATAACATGGTCTGAAAACAGAAAGCATAATACCCAAGTTGGAAAGGTCTATCAGTAAGGGACAGAGTCTGATCTTCCATCTGATTGATAGGTTAAAAGGCATGTAACCCTCCCATAGTATGAAGCATTCTGCCCCTGGACATGCTACTAAGATCACTCTCTCTTATAGGAGGATATTGCCAATGTTTACACCCACCCATTAACAGGGGCCCCAGTCCTAACTCCACTCCCTCCCCTGCTAACGATAACCAGTCCTGGCTGTAAAAAGAAAGAAATCAGAAGTTTATGGTTTAAGCTGTGGTTAGCTTTTGTTTTTTAGCCAAAGCCACATCACTGCTAATATTGTAGGAAGAATAATACAAACAATTACTACTAATACAATAAATCCTTTCCAGCCAATACCATAAACATTCCCCAAGTCTCTTTTTTGAGTCTGCATTTTCAGAGGATGTATACAAGTCACTGTAAGTGTTCTTGCAACTTCATCAAGGTTTGCTTTACGCAGAGGAGTTCCTTTACAAATATTTTTTAGATCTTCATCCATGCTTCGTAGAAAACTGTGAGGTGAATCTAGAGCTGAGCGAATGCTTATTGTTCTAACACAAGTGTCCTGATCATTGTCATCATAATCAAAGCCATTTTCTATTGTTCCATTCATTTCTGATGTTGAGGGATTTAAGTTCAAAGGTGGAGGTTTATTTTTCTCTTTTTCCTCTTCCTCTGCTAAAATTCCATGTGATTGAACTGGAATTTTGATTTTCTGAAGAGCGAAAAAGTCCTGATCAGAATACAAATTATTTGCTCTCTTGATTTCCTCCATCTATAACAACAAGAAACAAAACAATTAGGCTCATCAAAGTTAAGCATAAGAGGCTAGTGTCAAGATTGTCTAATATTTATTAATAATAACTTTATAGTGCATTTTGCAGGCTGAAATATATTTTGGCCTGCTGGTATCAGCCAATAAGAAATGAGAAAAATAATCTCTCCAGCCAATGAGATGAGGAAAGCTATGGAAATTTTAGCTTGCTTGGTGCCGTTTTTTTACTCTCAAGAGCTTCTCACATATTTATAATCAAGAATCAATAGAAAAGCAAATTCTCATTTCTCAGAGCTAGGAGAAGAAGATCTAAAGAAACTTAAAAAGGAATTGGTTCCAAAACGACTAATAATCAAACATTATTGGGACTTAAAAAGTTCAAAGAATGGTGCTGGAAGAGAAAAATTGACTGTGATAAACACGTCAAGACAGTATTTTTAAAAAAAATATTGCCCTTTATTCCTTTTGTAAATGCCCTATAAAGTTATTATAATAGTAATAGTTGATGTTTTTGGCCCTTCTCGGTGCTCCTTTTAACCCTTGCTGTGCTTGGACTAAAATGAGCCTGAGTTAGGCCAAAAACATATTTATATCTTTGCACCTTTGAATATCAACTCTATTGTTACAATATTACATACATGTATACACCAAACTGAAAAAACATAGGGTTCAAAAGGTTAAATCCTAGAAGGTAAGACCGAGGAGTATTCTGGGTAAACAATAAAGAAGGTACATAATATGCATATAACATTGTTGTAGCTCTTGAACATTGCTTTCTTTGAGAATTCAGAGAAATGTTCAAGAGTCACATTAATAAACTAAAAGCTCATTTACCCATAGCCCCTTCCAGTCTTAAGCCTGGTTCACACTAGCGGCATAACACCAGCAACATATGCAGACTCAGTACTGCATTGATCACTTAGGTGTGAGAAAGACAAGCACCACTAATGAGCAGTACACTAAAGAGTCTGCGCATGTTGCTGGGGTTGTCATTATGCTGCTAGTGTGAACCAGGCTTTACATTTACCATGGTTGAACCTTTTACACCTGACAGCCTTTTTTCAATTAGGTGTATACAAACAAGTAAACAGCCTTTACTTTAATGGTTGATTATTTATTCATATCTGACAGACACACTTCAAGTAAAGTGTCATTTAGTATTGTCTTGTCTAATTAGTTATCTTATCATTTAGTTGTTGAACATTGTATTAGGTTACGTATCAACTACATGTATATATATAAGTCATGAAAGTTGTAATCATATCTTTAGTCTACTGAAGATGGCGTGTGAAATGCCGAAACATGTTTAGAATAAAAAGTTTAATTGTTTATATAAAATGTATTATAAGTTTGGTGCTTTTGCGTTCATTTAGAAAGATTTATATAATATTTATACAGACATTGCTGTGTTTTATCAGAGGCAGGCCACAAGGTACAGCTGCTTAGTTGTAGTTTTAAAAAAGATAATATATGTAAAATATACGTGTACAAAATAAGAATTTTTAAAGCTATATTATAACTTAACAAAAAGCTCCTGGGAGTTAATTAAATGACATGAAAAATATTTTTCGTTTTTTCATCATTAGATTTTAAAAAGATAAGCTTAAGTGTGTTGGCCACATAATTACAATTAGGCATTGTGTAATTGCAATTTAAACCCGTGAACAAAACTGAAGACACACAATTCCAAATCAAAATAAATAAACAAACAAATAAATAAATACTAGTAGGCAAACACAAAAGCAAGTTTGCAAGGAGTGATGATCTATCTTCGAAGCTTATAAATGTGCATAATATAGCTTTAAAAATTCTTATTTTGTACACGTATATGTTTACATATATTATCTTTTTATAAAACTGTAAATTCAGTGATTAGTGATTATAAAATTAGCAAACAAACCCCATAGCTTCGTATTTTTATTAGATTTATGAAAACATTCCAATAAGGAATTTTTAAACAAGAACTCACCGTACAACCAAAATTGAGCGCAAATCGCTGTAGAGTATCATTCGGTTTAACATCTTTCTCGATAATATGATTTTTCTTGAGATCTTGCGCGGTAAGACTCGTCGATACGCTTCCTTTACCCCTGGATCGTACTTCTGATAATTCCAAAGCATCGTCCACCGATATATCCTCTGTTGAATCATTCCCAAAGATGTACACTCTAGACGCCGCTCTGTTCTGAATTTCTCCAAGTGACTCATTATCAACTTTCAGCTTCGAATATTTTGTGTAACTCGTCCTTTTACTCATAATATACTTGTTTGTAAGGTCGACTGGTTATTGCATCGTAGTTTTAGGGTATCCACTACTGTTTAAAGTGTTGTATTTGATAATCAGAGAAGAAAATCCAGGAGTATCGATTTCAAGATTTGAAGTCTTGTTCGTCCGCCATCTTTTACACGTCAGTTTCAACATACTAGTTACTAGGGTCTTCCTTTGACTCACGGCCGGAAGACAGCTTCGAGCGCGCGAATGATAGCCTGGAACGAATGTAAATCCTTTCTTTCTTTCTTCCTTCCTTCCTTCCTTCCTTCCTTCCTTCCTCCCTCCCCCCCCTCCCCCCCCCCTTCCCCCCCCCCCCCCCCCCCCCCTCCCCCCCCCCCCTCTCCTCCCTCCTCTTCCTCCCCTTCCTTCCTTCCTTCCTTCCTCCCTCCCTCCCTCCCTCCCTCCCTCCCCACCCCTCCCTTCCTTTCTCGCTCATTATTTCTTTTCTTTTTTTCTCTCACTCATTTCTTCCTTCCTTGCTTTTCTTTAATCCCTTTCTTTCTTTCGACGGCCTCACGAAAAAAATCCAACACAACAAGAGGATGTTAAACCTTTCTTTTTATTACGACAAACAACATTTTCTTTCGATGACGGAGCTGTGTGGCATGTTTATCAACCTTATGCGGCCACATGCCGCGGAGTGTTTTGTGCATAGCTAGAAATTCAACAATCACTTTTAGCTGAAATTTAATACGCGTGTGACAAGTAAAATTAGGCCAAACTAGTGCAAGGATTCCTTCCTTCCTTCCTTCCTTCCTTTCCTCCTTCCCTCCTCCTTTCCTTCCTTCTTTCTTTCTTTCATTCATTCGTGGCTCACACTTACGGGCGTCTTGCAAAGTCATACTAAAACATTTCCCTACGCCTCCTACTAGTGCTAGTTTATAATCCGATTTCCTAGTATATTTATTCATGTCCTTTCGATTTCAAGATACCCTAGTCCCAAAGATTTTCTTTCCTTTTCTTGCTCCTACAGCACTCGATCCTAGTAATAAAGGAAAGAAAACCCTAGGATTAGGGTAATTTCGAGGCCTTGAATTACGGAACTCTGTTCAGAGGTTGCAGCCATACAGTTCCAATCTATAAGAGCAATAATCGGTGCAGGTCTTGGCCCAGATCTTCACCATACGTGCTTTTATTTGGGGATTGAGTTTTCCACGCACCTCAGTAGTTTGGTCAGTGTTTCCAGGGAAGGTCTAAAGCAGACAAAGACTAAATTGATATTGAACTTGACAAAGTCCATGTTGCCACTAGCGTCCTGCGCAGCCGCTGTAAGGGTTCACCTCTGAAATGACTCCCTCAGCAGCTGCGCAGGAGTCCATATTACTACCGATCATTTTTGATTTGCATTCAGGTGATCTATTTTTGATCACTTACTGATCAAGGTTTGCAAAACCAACCAGCACTCCTACTGACCTTATTAACTCCGGGGTACCATTGCCAGGTAGTACCATCAATCGACGAGGAAACCTGGAATGATGTCGTCTTGGCGTTACCGCTTTCGTATCCATAACCTTGAATTCCAACTGCTGTTAGGACTTTGGTTGTCAGCAGATCGATTTGAAACCAAGGCGCTGAATCACTGACACTAGTCTTGGTGTTGAATATAAACCAAAAGTAAGTAATTAAATTATGGGAAAATTTCTATTGCATAGCCATTGCAAGGATAAAGTTTTGCTCTTCCCAAAAGGGAGAGGGGATCTTACGCTATTTTTTACAGCTTTACTAGGGGGATTATATAAGAAGTTAATTTAGCTTTTGTGCAGGGAAGATTAATTTGAATTTAAGCCCTATTGTACGCGTTTCAGACCCACTTCCTGATATTTCACAGTCCATACTTATAGGATGGCTAAAAGTGTTTTCCTAAAGTACTGACCTGTGCCCCCTGTGGCCAAGTTTTTTTATTCAGTCGCCCGTTGCTCGGTCCATAGCTCGGATTGTTGTTGTAGTATGACGACATAGAGAGCTGATTATCTTTTATTGCACCGTTTTCCATTCCAAGAGCTACTTCATTAGAACAACTGACCGGCTCTAGAATAATAATTTAAGTATTTATTCAGATTCTTGCTTCACCTTTTGGGTTAGTCTCAGGGCTACTCAGGGCGAGGGTCATCTCTAAACGCCTGCTGCCCGACTACTGAGGGTACACAGCGACTGTAAACCTTAACTACTAGGGCTATAGTTTCGTTTTCACTTCGTCAGAGCCATAAGCACTTTATGATGTAGTGAAAATCAGGAAACCGAGTTGTAATATAGACCTCTTTTACCTTTGGCGTAGTGTTTTCCCATTTCAGATCACGTGTCATTCCCTTGGTTTTATTTCTTTGTTTCTCGGGAACGCTTGAGAAGATACTTTAATATGGACAAGCCTCAAACAAGTAAAGATGACACGTGGCCTGAAATGGTTAAACAGCACCCAAAGTAAACTGTCGGAGTCAGAAGCGCGTCAGAAAGTTTCTATTTTCCTCCGTTTTTGATAAACAAGACTACATTTTTGAGTTTAGAAGACTTTGTTCCTCCGGTTCTGATTACGACTCCGGTCAGTACAATAGTCCTGTTTCGTATTCCATAATTACCGCTGTAACCCTTGACCAAGGATTCCTTTGTACAGGCTTAGCCTCGTT
>WUAP02130266.1:0-13999 GCA_015163945.2 Stichodactyla helianthus | reverse complement strand
TATAATTTCCTATATAAAGGTCTAACACAGCCTATATTTCCTATCAAATTTGTCCAAAAAGTGGCTGGGATGCCTGAACATGTCAAACTTTTGAGCCAACAACTAGTTCAAACATTTCTGTTTCTCGGTCATCAATTAGCGTAGCCTAACATTGTTAGACTCACATGTGAAATACACGATGTATCCATGGAAATTTCACAGAAACAAGCATATTAACAAACATTGTTGGGCCTTGTTGGGTCTGTTTGAACACCTACCAACAATGTTGGATGTTGTTGGGCTTGTTTGCACAGGCCATAATGAATTCACATTCCTATAAAAATTAATTTCCATCATTATGTTGGCCCATAGACTAGACTCAAAAGTGTGAATATTTTTTGAATAATTTTTGTTGTTGTTTACAGGGATGCTTGCAAAGATCATTCAAGGCTGGAATATACACCTGTCCAACCTGCAGATCTGATCTAGGAAAGAACTATCAACAAACAATCAACTCTGCTTTACAAAACATTCTCAGTGATCTCTTCCCAGGCTATTCAAAGGGAAGATAGCCCTGTAATTTCTTTTAGGAACCATAACAAAATATTTTAGAGGAAAAATGCCCCAAGTACATATTATTATACATCTCTATATTTACAGTGAGTTTAGCTTATGATTTATATTCCATGTTTTAGTGGTATTTTAAGCTTGAATCATTTTATGTAAAGTATTCACACATTGGAATTTTCTTCAGAGAACATGAATAATTTTTTATTGTTCACACCAAATATTCTGCATTTTGGATGCAAAATCTAGAAAAACCTAAAATGTTCACGGATCCTGAAAATTTAGAATTTTTTTGCCTTTGCTCCAATTGTCCACATTCACAATATCTGACATGCATGTCTGTTGGCTCATTGTGATACTAATTTATTATATAGATATCAATGAAATACCAGGATTTCTCCTGTTTCTAAAACTTCATACACAGTGAAGATATCATTTTTATCCTTCACATGTGAAGATATCACTGTTGCCATGACTACCCTTGTATCAACCAATTAGAAATGACCTTAAAATTCTTCCTTGATCTTCGATATTTCATCAATATTTATAAAATAATAATAATTTGAAAATTAAAATATCATAAAACATTTTTGACTAAACAGTCATCTTCAGTATGGTCTAGTTTGAATATACAACAAGTTTAAATAGTTTATGAAATCCCTGAGGGATAGAGGTTTGCAATGAAACATTCTACTTGTTTGTTAAGATTAGGTTGTTCACATGCTATTGACAATCCTTCTATTATTATTCTTTTTAAAAAAGACTTTTCTTTATGAAGAATGTTTCATCGCAAACCTCTATCCCTCAGGGATTTCATAAACTATTTAAACTTGTTGTATATTCAAACTAGACCATACTGAAGATGACTGTTTAGTCAAAAACGTCATATATTTTAATTTTCAAATTCTTATCCTTGTTATTATTATACCAAATAAGCACAATTGACAAAACATTTATAAAATAAACAGAACATTACATGGTTGCTTGGATATATGAATTTTATCTCCTCATGTTGAATATCTCTCACTCATGAGAGATATCATCAACACTCGAAGATAAAATTTGTATCTCTGTGTACCCATGTAAAATCGGGTGTCTATTTCAACTGCCCCAAGGACATACTTTTACATTTGGATAATATTTGTCAAAATCACTGACTTTGATCTTTGAAATTTGCCAAATTTTGTAAAAATAGTTGTTCTTCCAATGTTTGCTCCCTGGAAGACCTCATGGCTAATTTGCATTACAATATGGTGAATATGGACAATTCCACCGATTATATTTAGCAGATTTTATCATGGAAATAAAATGCTGAAAAATTAATCTGATTTGTATTCGTATTGGGGTCCCTGTGGTTCCATTTTCCCAGAAGCATTCGGAAATCTTCGGGCTCATTAAAAAGTCTCGTGTTGTTGTCGTCGTGAGATTGTCGTCAATGTTTGGTGGTGTCATTTGGACTTTAACCCACCGAGGTAAACAAATTGACAAGCATTGGAGCTCCTCTGATTTTAAAAATCTAATGGGTAAGATCTATTGTAGTAAGTACAAATTTAGAGAATACAAAACCACTTTCCATTATTTATCTTCTAGTCTAACATCTGCACAATGTGTTTCTTTTAATATCCACCGGGAATTTCATGGCTTGGGAACGTCAGATCGTCTCGGTATTTTCCAGTAAGCTTACAAATGTAAAAATATACCATAAATTTGTCAATCTTTTTCGCAAGATTTTGAATTTATCGTTGTTTGTGACGAACTCTGCGAAATATTTTATTGTTTTCGGTGATATTTGTTACCTTGTACGGAGATTTCTTTTTAATTTTAAGACATCCCAACATAACACTTGGTTACCTGTTTCATTTTGACAATCTCCTGTGTTAATGCTCAAACAAATATCGAAAAAAATAAAGTGACAGTCGACGCTAAATTCTGAAAAGCAAATTCCAGATAATATTCGGCGCAAAAGTTCTGAGTTCTTAAGTCTTTGAAGTGTATTTACTAAAAACTAATTGAGGAGTGTTGCATTCATTCAATTTTTTTTTTTTTTTGTCAGACTTGAATTCTGATTCCCTCCCACTATAGCTTGTAATTTATGAATTATTTAATATATTTTAAACTAGAAATAACCGATACTGAAGGCCTTTTTTGGAATTAATTTTGGTTGTATTAGTAATATATTCCTAGAAACTGTAATTTTTTTGCTCTAAGTTTTTGCCAAAGTGATACTGAAAAATTCTTATCTTATGCATCTCTTAGTTTTATTATCTTTATCAGTTTCACGTGCAGATGATTTTATGAAACCAATTCTTATCAGTTATGGCAAGGAAGTAATTCAATTTTGCTGGCTAGCCATAATGTCTGAAAGAGCTGAAGCCTATCATAGATTTGTGTAAAATTTGGTTGTGCATGTAGGATAGATATTTTTGGTTCATGTAATGGAATTCCCTCTTTCAAAGCTCTGCAGAGAAAGTTGCTTGTTTGTGTCATTTCAAATTACTGTAATAACTATGGTCTTAACAAGCATTACACGTAAAGAGAAAAATGACACAAGGAAATGACGTGGCTTGGAATGCTGGTATATTCCCTTGTCCAAAATTGTGTAGCAAGGAAATTGCCTTGTGTTTAACTGAACATTGAGATATAAGCTGAGAATGATGCATACATTTTACATCATTGCCAATTTTTAACAGTATAAATAAAGCCTGCCTTGAACGACAGCCAAGTAAAGCACCAGTTCCAAGTAATTAATAATTCAAAAGTATGCACTGTTGTGTAACTGACCTGTCATTTTTGTTTAAGGCTTGCTCCTGAGATAGGCTTGCGTCTGCGATAGCCTTGATTCCATCATGCAGTATCCACACAAAAGGAAGAACAGTGAAAAGCCTGACCCTGAAGAGGAGGATTCTACTTCTGCTGAACCCAAACATCCAGATGGGCCAAAGATTCCATCCTTTGCCCATCTCAATATGCTGGTCAAAAAAGAAATAGAAAAAAGCTCCTGGTGGGATCTTTATGGATTTGATATTGCCATCTTACTTGTTGCTTTGACTTCCCTTCCCATTGGTTATGTCTTGCTTGGAAAGGGAAACACACTTCTTTTCATTGCAGGTTTTTTCCTTATCGGCTACGTCCATTCTCTTGTAACTGTCAAAGTTGCACATGCTGCTGTTCACAATGCATTTATGGGTTCATCGCCGTTCTGGAACAAGGTTGTCAGTATTTTCTTTGTTGAGTTTTGGGGTGGATTCACAGAAACAGGCAGCAATGAAGCACACATCAAATACCATCACCCATACACAAATGTCATTGGTCTTGGTGATTCTAGTTCCTGGAAAGTTCCAGTTCTTGATCGTTACACATATTTATTCTTTGCACCCATCCTCCTACCTTTAATCTATCCATTGGTTGTAATAGATTTGTTAGGGAAGAGATGGCTACAGATTGCTCGTGTCTTTTTCTTAAGTACCTTGGGTTATTGCTTCCATCTGTGGCTATTCCTTAACATATCAGGCCTTTCACTTAGTGCATCTGTACTCTGTGTTATCTTTGTGCGATCTGTATATTCTATACCCTACATCCACGTCAACGTTTTCCAACACATCGGGTTGCCCATGTATGACCCCAAAAAGAAACCAACAAGCCGTCTGCTTCAGATGGCATCATCAGTACTAAACCTTCCACGCAATCCCTTATTGGACTATAACTTTGGGCATAGCATCATCAGCTGCCACGTCGAACATCATCTTTTTCCACGGCTCTCTGATAACATGTGCCTCAAGATCAAACCATTGGTGTCGCAATACTTGAAGAGTCACGGACTGCCCTATAATGAGGATACATACCGAAGCAGGCTTAAAATGTTTTTTAATCGGTATGAGGAACTTATGGTTCAGGCTCCTCCTATAACGGAACTCGTTGGAATCCAATAATGTTGATTCAAGCTGCCACGAGATATTTATCGTGGGCAGGCATGACTATGACTATTCACTGTCCATGTGTCCTTATTGGACAATTAATTACTAGGCATTATAATTTAACATGGTTTTGACTAAAGCTGATGTCATACCACATCCTATGATTATTTTCAGTCAATTTCATGATTGGCTCTTCTCTACCCTAGACAAGGAGTGAACCATTGGAAATGGAAACATAAAAAAGAAATTCTTACATTTAAACATTGGACAAAACAAAAGAAAATTTTGAAAAAAAAAATAATTTGAGTCTTACAAAGTTTACAAGAGTTATTTATAAAGCCTTTGAAAATTGAATTATCAAGATTGAGTAATCTTTTTATCTATCTTGCAAAATTACTTACTTCACTTTTTGATGCACATTTAGAAAATTATTGCTAATAAATTTGTAAAAAGTATCATTTTGGGACAAAAGTCCAGAATGTTGCTCACTAGTGCATTTCCAAATAAGACCAAATAAATAATTTTAATAGAGTGAAGACCAAAACTAAATAAAGTCAAGTCAAGAGCTACTAGTAATTTCTTGGACTTGCTTGCTTTAAGGCAAAATAAAGACCATTAACCTAAATGGACTTCAACATAGCTTTATCATAATAATAAAGGGCATTTTACATGGTACAACTTTTGCCCATGGCTGTCACATGAGATCTGCTTCTGCCATGCTTCAAATGCAGACCTACAACTTTTTCTTGTCATACAACACAGTTGTAAGCAAGTTGTAGGGCTGATTTACATGAATCAATTTATGTTGTAATCATGGCATAAGCAGATCACATGCGACAGTTTTAGGTAAAAGTTGTACCATGTAAACCAGCCTAAAGACTTTTAGTGTAATAAGATTGGTTTGTAAGATCATTAGAGCGTTTGGTTCTTTTAATATGTACAAAAACCAGTTTTAACAGTTTATAAGATTAATTTTCAAATAAATTAAGAGAATAATGCTGGTATTGAAAAGTTCCTGAAAATAAAGATACAATGTACTGTTCTGACGTGTATATTCCTCGAAGTACTTTCGTCATAAGACTTCCTGGGGGGAATTGGGGAGCAAAGCAATCACTTCCCCCTTGTGTGGGACATACCAGTATACCGAGATATTTTGAAAATATATTTAAGATTGCTTGGATTGGTTGTATGAGTTTTCATTAGGTGTTTAAAAATTCTCCTGTTATATATATGTAAGGCCCATTTACTTGCAATTCTGTCATGCAACTTGAACCATGATTTGATGCTGACAATCGCAAACAAGTCTCCACTGACTTGAACATGCTCAAAATTTAGTGCAAGTACAATTTGGGATGCGATAAATTAAAGTTGCACAATACAAAATTGCTAGTGTCAGGCCTTAAAAGTTTTGGCACTTAGACTTTTATATTTGACAATGAGAAAAAATCCAAGAAAATATTTTTTCATTCAGTGTAAAATGTTTTATGCCATTTGGCGATCATCATTATTCTTCAATACTGATCCTCCCATGTGCTACAATCTGATTTAACAATGCACTAAAGTTTCCAAAAAGATAGGGCACTATGCATTATGAATACAGCTCTTTCTAGGGTCATTTGCACCTTCTATGACTGTAGTACATTTATAACAAGGATGTATATCTTTATCAACAGCCTGATTTCTAAAACATGCCATTCTATTTCCAGATAAACCATACCTCCTTCTTGTGTCCTACCTTATTTCATTTATTCCCTTGATTGCTGCTGTGAAAGCCTTCCTGGAAAACATTACTATAATAATCTTTCCTGATATTTTCCTGTTATTTTTGAACAGTCCATTTTGAATGTAGTGCAGTTTTTTGAGTCTTCCTGCAATATACTATATTTAGTTTTGGTTTACTAAAGGAAGTCTTTCATTGGATCATCTTCCTGTCTTCGTTTAATCCTGTAAGCTTCCAGTTCCTCTTCTGTAACTTCCTTTATATCTGAGGCTTTCATGGAGTTGTAAGGTCTCTTACGTTCATCCATCTCAAGCAGACGTGTTGCCTCACGTTGTTGTTTTTCTTCCTCTATTAAAGCCTAGAAAAAAGTAGTTAACAATATTGTTAATCAAAATCCTAGGACCTAATATACGTTTGTTCCTTGTCCTGATAGCCTGTCTTTGAGAAAAGGAAGAATTTATTAAAATTCAAAACAGGATGGTTGCAAGGGTAAACATGGTTTTTCCCCTCTTCAAAAGCAATAGAATAAATTACCTGTTTGCTAAGCTACAGACTTAAAAACTGTCTGATTCTAAGCTCTAAATATTCATGATCAGAATATGAAGTCACCTTTCTCAATTTCTTTCGTTTTGTTTCTTCCTCATCTTCACCATCTGATTTCCGTGCCTTTTTCTTCTCCTTTATCTTGTTTTCCTGGTGTAACTATCAAGAGATCATCATGATCAAATCAATCATTCAAACATTTTTGTTTACTACTGAACTGTGGTTTTCAAAAGATGGGCCTGCCCACAAATACAAAGGAAAGTGCTATTAGATAGACTAGATGTAAAGATGCAGTGAAGCAAAGTATAAATTGAAAATCAAATACAGTGACAGAAAGGACAAAAAAGTGGACAAAATTATTCTTCATTCTTAAGCCAGCAACACACTAGGCGATTTTGATCACTTGTTAAAGCGAGAAAAATCACCGGCAATTTTGATTGCCAATATCTGACATGTCAGATATCGCCAATTTTGATCGCTGGTCTTGGTAATCAAGAATGCTCTGGAAAATCTCTGTCGCAGCAGCAGACACACATGACGATTTTCATCGGGCAATCAAAAATCACTTTAGATGATTCTTCTATAAGAGGTATAGATTTTGAAATTTGTGTTAAAATGATCATTGAAAGAGAAGTGCCACGTTTTCCCATCAAGGTTTAAATATTTAGACGTACCTATACCAGAGTATTAAGACACACATTCCTTTGAATTACAGTCGTTTCGCTACATGACCAGTTCACTACATGCTAATTAGGTCATTTCACTACATGCAAATGGTCGTTTCACTACATGATCTATGGTTGTTTCGCTACGTGATCTATGGTCGTTTCAATATGTGATATTGACTGCCTCAAAAATGCCGATTTTTAACATTTTGTCAACTAGATACTCTACTACAATTACTGGAGTCGTAATTTCGATTATACTTGAAGAAGCCAAGTTAATTTTTTTTTTTTAACAATTGATTGCATCATAGTGCGAAAGGAGATATTAGAGGTTACCCTGTCAAGAATATCTCCTAGATCGAATTGGAAAGTTGATTTTTTACAGAGGGAGGAAAACCGGAGAACCCGGAGAAAAACCCTCGAAGCACAGGAGAGAACCAACAAACAACTCTACTCACATACAACACCAAGCCTGGCAGGACTTGAGCCCGGGTTGCATTGGTGAGAGGTGAGCGATCTATCCGCTATGCCACCCGTGCTTCCCTTAATGCTGGGAACCAACGTAAGCCCGTGAAATTACGACTCCAGTAATTGTAGTAGAGTATCTAGTTGACAAAACGTTAAAAATCGGCATTTTTGAGGCAGTCAATATCACGTATTGAAACGACCATAGATCATATAGCGAAACGACCAGTAAACATTCCTTTGCATTTGTGGTAGGCCCATCATATGAATTTTTCCTGCAAAACCACAGTTCAGTGGATTCCATTATATGGACTTTATCATACTTCTAGTAAACTTTTCCTGCTTTCTTCTGTATCTTGAAAGGCTCTTGCTGCATCAGTCAGTGCTGGTATATTTTGCTGAAAATCACAAAATGTTTTTGTAAGGTTTGTTTTTGTGGGATGGTATATGAGAGGGAAAGGTTTTAGTTTTTCTTTAGTTTTTCCCTCACTTTCTTTACCTTGCCATAGGATTTTTTGCCTGCTTCTCCTGTGCAGTAAGAATTCTTGACCAGAGAATGACAGCAGGCATAACCCCAGCTACCTTCACACCAGAATGATCCCCAGACACTCTGAAAAAAGCAGGACAAAATTATTAATTACCAAGTTACACTTGGAATCTGACTGACACGTGTTGTTCCCTTGGTTTTCCCTGTGGTGCAAATAAATGGTGCAATGCCAGATTTAGATTAGACACCTACCTTATGATTGTTAGGATAAATATCTTCTTCGTACTTGGACTTTGCTACTGCTTTTTCTTGACCTGGTTAACAATAAAAATCAGGTGAAAATTGGTTACAAAAAAAAAGAAAAACTACAGCCAAGAGAAGTACATTTAAAAAAACAAGGTTAAATGCCAGGCTACCAACCTTTGATTACATTGCCTGTTCTGGAGTATTCAACATAATTTTCCTAAAAAAGCATTTCAAATATCTAATTGTTGCAACTATTGAAACAAAAATTTAAAGGTGTTTGGGTGGCATAGGTAGCGTAGCGGTAAAATGTTCACCTCTCAACCGCTGTGCGTCCAATGGCTCGGGTCACTGGTTCAAGCCCTGCAGATGCCACATGTGAGTAGAGTTTGTTAGATGTGTTGTTCTCTTCCTTGCCATGAGGGTTTTTCTCCGGGTTCTCCGGTTTTCAATCCCTCCTAAAAAATCAACATGTGAGCTGAGGGCTGTGTGTTGTAAATACTGAATGTAGTGGTAGTGTGTGCAGAGTGAACCTCATGGAAAAGCTCCTCACAGGGGGTGATGGTTGTAAAATATGTGTTCTTTGAGGGAGTGTTGTGCCCATGGTGTTTACATTAGTGTGCAGGGGAAGGTTTTTAGATATGCAATTAATCATACTCACTGTTTGTGCTAAGAGCAGTTCTTTGGGAGGAGCTTCGAGATGATTCTCTCCACCATACTAAACAGAATAACAATGAACATAATTATTGCCAAAGTACATCATTAGCAACATCATTAGTAATAACATTGTTAGGTGTAATCACCATCATCATCATCATCATCATCATCACCACCACCATGCACTAGTACAATCACTGTCAACATCATAACCACCACAATCATCACCATCATCACTATCATTGCTATCAGCAACACTATCATTTCTATTAGCATCATCAACACCATCATTGTCATCATTACCATCAGCAGTGCTTTATCAATTTCTGTGCCAGTGTTTAAGGAGGCTTGAAAGGGTTTTAGAACTGGCATATACACTAACAATAATGACCCTGAAAAACCTATATGGCTGATATATGACAGTAAGTTGACCCAGAAGACCAAAGACCATTGAGTAAAGATTGGAACGAAAATGAAAATATGACGTAAAACGTTGCCATGACACCGATAGAACACTTCAAATGTGAGCAAAGTTTTTCATTTAAAAAATTGTAGCTCAAAAACTGTTTGGTAAAAATCTTTTAAAATTGGCTTATTTTAACTTTATCACTCATTCTTTGACTTGAATGAAAAAGAAAAATTCTGTAATGGGGAATTCTCAAAAATCAATGAAGTTTATTTTAGGATGTTCCCCATTATAGAATTTTTTAATTTTTCCTTAGCACTTACAATCCCTTAAATAAATACCACATGCAAAGTTTAAACAAATTTTACCACCAGTTTTTGAGTTATATTAGTTTGAATACAAGATTTTGGAGGGAAAAAAAATTATTTTACAAGTTCAAATGATTTTGCATATGTCATTAAGAGCGTGCACACGAAAACCGTTTCGAGCCTCCTTAAAGAGTGGGCCATGTTAAATCAACACCAAGAAAAGGAGTGGGCCACTTGAAAAACTACTTCATGAATTTTATTTTACCAGCGCACCCCCAACCCACCCCCTTCACTTTATGACCAGTCCTTCAGTTAGGTCTTTAGTTTAAAGTCGGGTTGTCTCAAGACCTTAGTTCCCCTTTGAGCTTGAATATTCAAACTGCAGACTGTAAATCTAAATGTAAATAACAACCATGTAAAGTAGTGTGTACCTTTTCAAGGACGGTTTGTTTTTTATCTTCTTCAAATGATCCTTTCTTGACTTTGTACTCCTTGTGTAAGAGTTCTAGCTTAGTTGGATCAACCTGTAGATGTACATCAGCTCCCTTCTCATATGCCTCCCATGCAAACACTTTTATAAAGAATTAAGAAACAGTATTGAAGTTCCAATATGGTTTTTGCAAGTTGGTGTGGTAGTCATATTTAATTAACACATGTTTTATAATTCCCATTAAGCTTTTAGTCTAAGCAACCATCTTCAGGGCAAGAAATGTGTACAATAACATCCAACGTGTGAAAACTACATACAAAAGCAAAACAACGTACACGAGGTTGGAGTAATGGATGAAACCTGCACATACTAGTAAAATATGCTCAAACTTGCAAATCAATCTAGTTGTTCACTAAAGTGCAGTAATTTTCAGGCAGAATTGTCCCTTCGTCCTTGTTACTGTAAATATAATCTTCTCATTCGAAGGAATAAACATGCCTCCAACTATTCTCACTGATGACAATTCATAACAATTAAAACCTGTTATTATTAAGACACCTTCAAGTACCAAAAACATGTACTTACATGTATGAGACGTTAGCTTTCATCCTTTTAACTTTCATTCAACCATTTACAATTCAGTAATTGTTCAATTTTTACTCACATTGTGTTTGAGCCATTTTTGCAGTGTCTCCACTGTAACGAACAAAATTGTCCCCAGAATATGTGACCCTGTATGACAAACATAATATCCAAATTAAAAAATGTGCTAAAAGCTTTGGTCATAAGGCAGTGGAAAAAATCAGTTCATCAGTGTTTGAGCCAGGCCGCGCCATTGCGCCAATCCCGCAATAAAATGTATTCTGTCCCTCTAAAATTGCAGTGAATGGTCTACTTGACACCCAAGAAAATGCCTTAAGGGACAGTCTCAGCTAAAATGACCCTTTCCTGAAAATCCTGGCTCAAACACTGGTTCATAACTTAAGGTATGAACCTCAAAGTGCATAATGCAAGTACTACAGTGTACTGGTATTCCAGAATGTACCCTCCTTAGATCTTCCCACCCCCTCTTCTCCAATACTATAGGGAGGTATAATAGATATTTTCTGAAACTACATGACTTTATAATAGGAATTGACTGGCCAACTTACTGCTTTGCCTGATCTTTCTCTTTAAATGGATTCTCCCTCATGGAACGTGTTTTAGGATCATAGTAGGCAGAATTTAAATCAAGGTTGTACAAATACTATAAAATAAAAAGAATTATTGAATTTTAACGTAAGTATTTTTGAAATAGACCCTATAACAGGAGTCAACAAGGAAAATTAGGACAAAGCATAAGAAGCTGGAAGAAAAAGTGCAGAAACAAGGACAGCAGAGACTGCTGGGACAGTACAGGGATTATTAGCACAGTAACAGCTGAAAGAGAACGAAAACAAGGTCCAGGGTACATGGATAGAAGATGTAACAGTTCCTGCATCATTTACAGAGACAGTATTTCCTACCTTCGCAGTATCCTCACGAATCCTGAGATTTCTAACAGTTGTTCGTCTGAAAAGAATTAATCAATTTCTTAACATTTCTTAAATTAATTCTTAAATTTTTTTAGCATATGATATACATTTCAGTGGCAATTCTAGATGATTCCCAGTAACACAAAATACAGTGGTGGCTGGTCTCAATTCCAGGTAACCATTAGATTGCAGTTAGAGCAGATATTATTAGAAATCTGCACTGCAAGACTTAAGCCTGGTTCACACTGCTGACACAAGCATAAGTGCAAGCAACATATGCAGACTCATTACTGCATTTATCCCCTAGGCGTGAGAAAAGACAAGCGCCGCTATGAGCAGTACCCTACTGAACCTGCATATGTTGCTTGCGCTTATGCTTGCATCGCCAGTGTGAACGAGGCTTTACCTTTTAGTGTCAAATTTTTGTCCAGGCATGTCAGCTTTGTCAGCATATTTATCTTCATCCTCGTCACTATCATACTCCTACATTAAAACACAATCATTTCAAATGACAATGGGGAAAAAATCTTCATGTCAGTAGGCAATGTGCATCAAAGCTCACAAAGCATCATAGGAATCCTAGTAAAGAGGAAGTGAAAACAGAAATCAGGAGATATTTAAGCTTATTTTTACTCCAATATCTTCTTCTATAAAGATTCTATCTTTTTCTTTCTTGCAGAATATATAAGAATCAACTGCTTGTTTGATTTTTATTGGATGCGAAATAGCACAAGTACTTGGTTTCCCATCATGCCTTGTGCTAGAAAACCCAGCTCGAGGACATTGCCTGTACTGACATTCACTTTGGTTAAAAATTTTCTAACGTGCACCAAGTCTCAGCATGGGAACACAAGGAAGAAAGCAGAAATTCCCACATTTTTCACATGAAAATGAAAATGGAAAATAACATACATTTTGCCCCTCTCTCTCCCCCTTAATAATTATAGTTTATACAGTAGAAATACATTAGTGGATTAGGAATAGAAACACACCTTTTCTGATGGTCGACCTTTGGCCAGTTCTTCCTCAAGCTTCTCTCCTTTCAAATGTTGTTTAGCCTTAAATTAAAATCAAAATTGATAGATAATCACTATTAAATCTTTAATGAATCAATGCATTCATCATCTCCACCATTTTTCAACCAATAATCTGAGTCTTGAAAGTTATTATTACCTCATTTCGGAATCAGTACTTACCAATTCTATTTTATCGTATTCTTTCGCAATCTTTTTATGCTCATCAACATCATACCCATTCCATCTATAACCAAAAATAAAACTTAAGTTCTAGGGACACCACAGAGTACCCAGACAGGAATAAAAGATCCACAAATGCACTGATAATTTATGGAACAAAGGGAGCCCAAATATCATAAATGATATGCATTTACCACAGGGTTCCCAGTAATTGGGTATTAACAGAGAGACAAGAAAATCTAACTAGAGTGTCCAAAAATCTGCAAAAGAGTAGTTTTTAAGTGACTCTGTATAATGGTGTTGAATCAGTCACAGTAGGTCATGTCATGTGAGGTCATGTCACTATCTTGGTCATGGCACATCTGTATGATCATACAACAACTGCACTAGACATCATATATCAACTACAGTACCTGTCTCTTTTTCCATCGTAATCCAGTTTAAGGTCTTTTTGGTAAAATTCATCTGGTCTTAAATCTTCACCTGTGAAGCGAGCACCAACTCGACGTGGCCTCTGTAGATTAACAAAGCATAATGGACCAGTCATTAATTAGGGGGAGGGCCTTTGAGGGGGATCATATCATTTTATGTAAGATATTATGAGGGGGCAACAATTTTTCTGCAGTAGGAAAGGGGAGGACCTTTTGAACACATGCACACCAAATAGAAAATACACCAGCCTTCTCCTCTCTAATTCATGGTTCCGACTCAACTTATTTACCGTTGCTAAGTCCCACAAGCTCAACAAATCAGGCAGAATATCTCAGCATTTAAAACTTTGATCGTGGAAAAGTTACTGTATTTCCTCACGTATAAGGCGCATCTCGTGTATAAGGCGCACCCCCAACTTGAGCTTAACATTTTAAGACTTTTTCTCCAAAAAATGTTTCAGCAAAAAACTCACT
>WUAP02130255.1:0-14000 GCA_015163945.2 Stichodactyla helianthus | reverse complement strand
AAAATCAACTCAATATTCGAATAATGAAATCATTAATGCAGTCTAGGGGGGCACGCTTCATGTCCTTTGACTGTAAATAAGACGTTTTCATGCTGGCATGACTAAAGCCTGGTCCTCACTGGCTACATAATCATATGCAACATACGTAGACTCTTGGGTGATTCCTCATCACCAGGACTTGTCTTTTCTCACACCTGTTGGAGAAGACCTGCACTGATCAAGTATTTGTATGTTGCTTATGCTTATCTTGCTAGTGAGGACCAGGCTTTACTAGAGCTACCAGAAAGCTTCGAGTGGCTTTTATTGCAAGGTAAATTTTAACAAATCGTCTCTTAATTCTCAGAATAGAAGATAAGTCATGAAAAAAGCAATTTGAGAAAGCATTCTAGTAGTTGTAGTAAAATGACGTAATCATGAAAACGGTCCATACAGCCTTAAATGTGACGTCACTCCTATGAAAAAGCGACTTTCGGGTCCAAAATGAAAAGTTCCCTTAAAGATTTTTCTCCGTTTTTTGTTTTTTCTTTCCTTTAAGGCAGAAATTCGGTTGTTCAGGAATCCTGATTGTTGCAGGCGAAGGATCGATTGTAAATTACATTTTTGGCTTTATTTTAATGGGATTTTATGAAATTAGACCCGGAAATACGACACAACTATTACGTCACTACTTATCACGTGAAAGACCCGGGACCTTAAGTTTGGTATTTCCCTCAACAAGCCAGCGCATGCGCACTCACCTTGGTAGCTTCAAGTTTTCTCCTCTAGCTTTCCTTACTACTGGACTAGCTGGGATTCCTTGCTGAGAATTGGAAAGAGAACTTTTTCGTCTTTTCGAGAGCAGAGTCTGGAATTCAGTTTCCTCTTGGTCTCCTGTCGTATTGGAGTGGCCTTCAACACGCTTGCGCTTGACAGATGCGCGGATTCCATCTCTTGTGAAGGTGTTTAGTGGGGTTTCGGTGTTTTCATTATCTTCTGTCGAAATGAGACCAAACAATGTTAATAGTTCGTTTTATCATATGACCCGTACGGCATTGATAGCCCGCTCCAATAAAACCTTTGGAAAATGTCACGTGATGAGGGCCGGACGGGTTGACGTGAGCAGGCCGGAAAAACCCATCCGCCCCTGCTCAAAAGCCATCCGGCCCTCTTCGGGTCATATGGTAAAATGCTTATTGACTGAGTTAGGTCGGGCTGGACGGGAAAATATTTGGCTCTTGGTCATTTGTACGGACTTCGCTGCGCTCGGTCCGTACGGCATGACCTCGAGCCAAATATTTTCCCGTCCGGCCCTCCCACTCATTCAATAAGTACATATTCATAACTTCACAGAAAACAATCATTGTTTAATAAAAATGATGAATTGCGTCCTCACATCGTCTAACAGGGGCGGATCCAGGATTTTGGCTAGGCGGGTTCAAACCGCCGATATCTTAGTAACAAAATTTCAAGAAAGTTATTTCGTATAGGATATTTTCTAATTAGGGGTATCGTAGTTGTCATTTAGGGGGTTCGCTTGCTTGGGTTCGGACGAAGCCCCAGACCCCCCTCCCCCTTAGGATCTGCCTCTGTCAAAGCAGTGTGGATCCACAAGCCTTAGCCCAGACGTAGCCAAGTGGATCTGCAAACTACTTTGGCGATATAAGACGACAGACACAAAAATAGATCCTAATTCGTTTTTTGCAATAGCAAAAACGAAAAAAATCTATTCATTTTTAGTGATTAAAACAAACAACGGAAAGAGCGCGCGCTCGTTGACGACAGCATTTCTGTCTGTTCTCTTATTAATGATAAAAAAAAATAGCCAATCAGCGCGCGAGAAATTTGTAAGTTATTGTAAAAAATACCTTTTTGAACTGCTTTACATGTGTTTGAAGTCAACTCCTGTTGTTTACTAGCCGTTTTGTCTGTTGCCTTGCAACGGTCACCGTATAACCCTTCGTTATCTCTTACACACGAACCACAGATGTAGTTGTCCCGGAAGTCACCAGGTACGTCGAGATTACTCGGCTCAAGAACAAAGGGAATGTATTTCCCAAATCTGTTTGGAACAATTGGTCGTCCACCCTTGAGCTTGATTCGCTTCCAGGAGACTTCACTGTCGTGTTTAAGGATCCCATCTACCACGCACCAGCGAGTACAGCACGTTAGGGATTGGGGACCGTTGGATACCTCTTGGTCATCTGTGGTTAAGAACCGGATTGCTAAATACAAAATATAAACAAATGAGCAGCAACTCTAAGTATTATTACTTTATGGCAAGGTAATTTCACGCGCTCTCATTGGCCAGTTTGCGGTGTTCATAACTAACTTACGATACGGACCACCAACCTTATTTTTGTGTTCGCCTTGCCATATAATAAACATCTTATTAACCTCACTTCCTCGTCCATACTTTATACGTAAATTATGGAACTCATTTTTCCACAATGAGCCATACCAGCTGAGCGAACAACTGTTCGCGCAAAGCATTGTTGGCCAAAACCTCCGGCCCTCAATCTGTTTTGAAAATCATTTCTCGCGTGTTTTTTTTTTTTTTTTTAGATAATTCACAGGTGAAATATCACTTTAATTAATAGTTCTGGAGTTTTATGAGAGTCAAAATGTAATGGAATACAATTGTCAATAGTTTTCATAGTTTTCAGATAGAAAAAAAGTGCTTGAATATAGGGCCGGCTATAAAAAATCCCAACGGACTGTGGTTGGTTAAAAAATTTAATCCCACTTAGCTGGTAAGACATTGGAATAAACTTGGTCCATAACTTACAGTACGGGCCTCGCGCTCGGTTAAGAAGAGGTATTTATAGACCTAAACCCTTATGACGTTTCATACCTAAACTACCACAATCCTTTTCGAAATCTCTTTTCATATTCAAATGTTAAAACTCCTTTGAGAATACCAAGACAATAGTGAAAATTAACATAGCAAAAAAAGCTACCGAAAGGAATTACTGGGAGTGTAGGTATAAAACGTCATTATGGTTGAGGCCTATTAGTATGAACAGCTTCATGTACACGGATTGTGGTGCGCAATGCACTGCGGAATTTATGCGACGCCACTTTTAGTCCCCAGATATCCCATGATGCATTATTCCCAACGAAGTTGGCTAACATAGAGGAGTTTGAGTTTCTTACGGAAGTGCGTCATTTCTTTTGTTCTAAACAGGTTTGACTAGATTACACTCCATATAAGGAAGTGTGCATAGTTTTGCTTGGTACTGGTTTTGAAAAACCTGTTAAACCAGTTTTTGTGTAAAGGCTAATTCTATGGGAACTGTCACGCTGTGAGTTTCTTCTAACTCAATGGAATCCAAGAGGATTTCTCATTCGACTTCAATTGCCTAAAATTAACGATTTTCCTAATTCTTGCTAAAATATTCCCTTTTAAATCTCATCACTTCGTTGGCACATTCAGATTCCTTTTTAAGAACAAATACTAGGTCTCAATTCCATTACTGATAAGTATGACTAGTTCAATACATGAGTAAAGGGGTCTTTGTAAACTTACGCCATTTCCTTAATTTTCAGCTCATTTAACTCAAGACTTTTGGAATACTGGCGGTTTTTAGCTTCAATGGTTTGAATTAGAGTGGATTTCGTATGACTGTGAAACGGAAGGCGAATTCGTAGCCGTACTTTACCTTAACGATAACTACGCCCTGTGGTTGGATGATGAAGCCATTTCAGACCCGTGTACGTGGTGTAAGTCAGTACCGTAAGTTTCCCACTCGTACGAAAACCGCTCTATTATTTTCTTTAGATCAGGGGACAATAGGATGATAAATCTATCTAACTTTTCTTTTTTAGTATTATTATTTTTTTATTTAAACATATCTTATTCACATATTAACCCCAAGAGCAAAAGCTCATTATCTAATTACAAAAACAGAATTGTTACTTGAAGGAGGACTAAATGACGAAATAGAAAAAAGAAAAGATAAGATAAAGTTTTCAATAGTTATACTTAAGTTATTTTAGAGTGATTTCAGTCTAACTGTTGAATAGGTGACCGAGTGAATAGAGTGACTGTGTCTTCAGACTCATCTAGCAAGTAACTCCCCACCCTCGGGGCATGACCGTTACTTTGGAGCGCTTTTACTAATTTATGTGACGTAACTGCTGGACTAAATTTCGCCCCATATTTAGGGAATCCGGAGAGTTGCTGGATTCTGGATTCCAAGCCCTGGATTCCAGAATTCAAAAGCCAAATTTCAATGGATTCCAAATTGCTTTACATGGGACAATAAATTCACTCTATTTCTATAATCTTATATCTTACCATCTCTTTTCATACCTTCATCCTCAGTAGAACTAACAAAGCTGCCTCGTTCCACCCCATCGACAATTGATTTTTCCAGTTCCAGTTCTTTGGTTTGATAGCTGTCTGTCGCACTAACGTTCAGTTCTTGTTCGTTAACCGCAATTGTAAAAGTCGAATCACTTTCTTTGTCTACCGGAGAAACATTATCATCTTGACAGTTGCTGTTGGAAGATAAATCTCGTAGACTCGTATCATCTCGTAAAACTAATTCAAAAGTTTCATTTTTCAGTTCTTCTTTATCCTGCAAGCCATCTCTAACAAAAGATTCGGCGTCTGTTTGTCCTGTCACATCGAGTATTAAGGATTCACTCTGCGCCTCATCAATATCTTCTGCATGAACATCATAGTGTAACTGTTCTTTTTCCTTAACTTCACCCAACTTTTTAGATTCAAAATCTTGTGTTTTTCTGACCTTTTCTTTAATCTTTGTTTTCTTCGACAAATTGTTAACTTCAGAAACTTTCTTACTTTTATCCTCAAGTTCTATTTTCTTCAAGTCATCTCTAACAAAAGATTCGACATCATTTGTTTGTCCTGTCACATCGAGTACTAAGGATTTACTCCGCGCTTCATCACTGCCATAATCTTCTCCATTAACGTCAAAGTGTAACTGTTCTTTTTCGTTAAGTTCATCCAACTTTTTAGATTCAAAATTTTGCGTTTTTCCGACCTTTTCTTTGGTCTTTGTTTTCTTCGACAAATTGTTTACTTCAGGATCTTTCTTACTTTTATCCTCGAGTTCTATTTCCCCTTCAACCTTTTTTTCCTTCTTCTTTCTTGAATATTTTTTGCTCTCTACGACTTTAATTCCTTTTGAGTTTTCATCCAAACCATCCTCCTTGAAGCTATCGGGCTGACTTTCATTTTCATTCGCTGTGGGTTTGGTTTTCTTCGGCTGCTTTGACTTACACTCTCCATTCCCCAACGCTTCGTTCACCTTTCTTGTTTGATGAAGATTATAATTTTGTTTGCTCTTATTTCTTGCGCTCTTTTTTGTTCGTTCGTTTTCGATATTACTATTCTCGTGGTCATGATTCATGTCGTCTTTTGATACGTCCTCATTATCATACCTGCAAATCTTTTCAATAACAAAGCTTTCATCGTCAAGCAAACACTCCTCACGTCTTGTCGTAGTGTCTTCTTTGACCACATCTTTGCTAGTTTTGTTTCTAGTTAATTTCTTGTCAGTTTTTCCCTTTCCTCTCTCTCTTTTATTCCCTTGTTTTTCATCATCCTTAATTTCTTCAGTGGATGTAACAACTTTCTTTCCTTGTTTCTTGGATTTAGTAGTTTTGGTTGGTTTTTGTGGTTGTGTCTTCCCAATGATTTGATCAACATGTTCCTCTTCCTCTCGTTTGGAGACTTGCTCTCTCTATGATCAAGAAAAAAAGGAAATTGGTTTCTAGAGTGTACATATTAACAATGCAGGCCTGTAACCAGGGGGGTGCCTGGTGAGCATTCACACCCCCCCACAGGTGACAAAGGTTCACAATTTGGGAATAGCTTGGTTCACTTTGGCCTTGGTGCACCCCCCAGCCTCACCATGACAGGCCCCAAAAGGTTCACATGTTGGGATACTCAGGGTCCTACATTCCAATAGCTTGGTCAACTTTGGCCATAGTCGTATCCCCCCCCCACACACACACACACTCTCAAAATCCTAGCTACGGGCTTGCAGTGTATGTACACAGATTCTGATTAATCAAACAACCTCCCCACCAATTAATTTATATTTGTTTCCCAAGCGGCAGATTCAGGATTTCCTCTAGGGCAGCATGCACCCGTAGCATTTGTAGCATTTGGTACATAATAGGATTTATTGGCACTTTCCTGTCCTTGGGGAGGAGGGTGTACACCCCCAATACCCTCCCCCTAAAACCACCAATGATCCCCTCCATCCCCTGAGCCCAAAGCATCATGGAAAGGTTAGAGATCCAGATCCAGAAAAGCTTGGAGCAACATTATCAACTGTAAGGAAATCCCCCCTAAAAACAGGGTCTTTTCAAAAGTGATCATTATTCAGAAATTACACAAGACGAAAAATGGAGAGCTCTGAGTACATATAGGTAACCTGAAGAATGCCTCTAGCATAAAGGTCAAAATGTTTAATATGTATTTACAATGTAAAATCCAGCTTAAATTTTGAGCACTATACTTTTTAACAAAACATGTTTTTGAAAAAATTTAATTTGCACTAAAGTGCCTGTTTATCATTATCTACTTTTTCTATTTTTAAAATTTCTTTACCTCTGTTGACATATCTCTATTGCATACTGCTTGCTGATCATCAAACTCTTTCAAACAATCTTGGTTCTCCACAGTTTTGTTGTTATTTAGATCATCAGACTTGAGGCTTTTGAGCTTTTCTTGCAATTCTGCTGTCTATAAATAATAGGACAGTTTTCTTACCTGATAATCAACACAAAATATCTAACAGCTACTAAATTGAGATTGCCTTTTATCAACAGAGCATATGGTGACAGTGAGCATCAAATCAAACTACAATTTAAAGAAGAGTGAATATTGGTAAAACCTGGAAAACCTTTGAAGCATAAATAAAAGACAACCAACAACAACCAACTTCAAAGTTCTCAAAAAAGATGCAAGAAGGCAAGGTTTCATGCAAAGTCCCACTTGATGGCATGAAATGAATCACTTGTTCTGATGTCAATTTTGTAATTCACTTATAATAATATGCCATACTAAAAAATTTAATATACAAAAATGGCAAAGAAATTTCAGTTGTTTCAAGCCACCAATAGTGATTTCTGACAATTAAAGCCTCGCCTTCATGCATCTTTCAGAAGTGGGCTATTGAAATTCATTGGCAAAGCTTAGGAAAGTTTGATAGGTGCATAATGATTAAATCCAGAATAGACCATTTTACAGTTCTCTTCGGGTCAACTGCAGCCTGACGGTAGTGCGTAATTTATTCTTTAAAAATTGACCACAGCCTGTGAAATTCTTGAGTGCTTCAATTGTTCATCAATGTGAAATGCCTTAAATTATAATGGGCTGCAGTCAAATTCTAAAGAATAAATTACAAGGCCAAAAACAGAAACGAGGCTGGAGTTGACCCGAAGAGAACTGTAAAATGGTCTATTGACCATAACATAATTTACTTGGGATAATATTAATTCAAAGTAATGACCCTCAAATTTGCAACAGTTTGCCTTGTACAAGAAGTCTCTGTTCTCCAGTGTGCCTTTCAAAAATGTAATTGAGGACTGGAAATGAATTATGCGGCACACAGAATTGTAGGGCAGAATTTGGAACAAAATTAAAATGTGCTACCATTTTGTATTGGATTCTGGGATTAATTTTGGGATGAAATACACAGCTTGTGAACTTTGGAAAGGTGATAATTAGCATTCCTGATAATAGGTTTTAGCAAATCAGAGAATACTTATTAATACCCCAAGTATTTTATAATTATTGATCTAAAGCACTGACTGTATGATTACCTTGCCATTTGCTTTTAGCCCAAGCTCTTTACAGAGTTTCTGCAATTGCTTTCTGTCTAGGGTCATTACATCTACTTCACCAAGGTCTGCTGATAGTTCATCTCTCTCACTTGGCTTCTTTCTTTGTTTCTTTGACTTTGTCATCTTGCATCCCATTAATTAACACCTCACTGTCAAAACTATCTGTGAAATAATCCAAATAAATGAAATAACTGCTGGTCAATGGACAATGTCTGGTCAAATTCTTGGGATGTCAGACATTTTGTCTGGTCTTATCAGACAAAGTGCAAGTTTCCATAGTTTAAAGTTATGGCTAAATTTTAAGTTGTGTCCAAGCACAATTTGGCATGGCCAGACAACTTGACCAGCACCAGCTGGAAAATTATTTCAAGCCCCACTCTTGAGTTCTTTTGATTAAACCAGACAGTAGTTTCAGCCAGCTTTTTAGGTATGTAATGTTTTCTTATTTGTAAACCTCTTGGGAATAAGATTCTTTGTTTGAGGTACATCCATATAAATGTGTCTTCTCAAGTGTCCCATTAAACAAAAAAATATAACCTAGTGGAGTGGTCACCTAACATGAAATTGGGAAACCCAAGCTGAAATAAGGTCTATTTTTCTCCAGGATTTAACATAGATAGACCTCTTTTCTTTGAGTGTAATATTGCATGCATTTCAGACTATGTGTCATTCTCTTTAGTGCTGTTTCTATGTTTAATGGTAGTGTTTGATTAAATAGAGGGTCCTGAAGGGAGGGTGCCGATCCTATTTCCCAGTCCCATTTTTTAACACATCTCACTTCGCAGCATCCAAACCCCAAAATAAGAAAATTAATTGAGACTTGACTAGGTCTACATGCTTTTAAAGTTTTTGTTGTTTTTCCCATTTCCAGTGGTCTAAGTCCAATTTTCCCAGGGCAAAAATGGGCAAATCCCAGTTCCCCTCTTAAGCCCTTCAGGAATCTCTAGATACCATGTGTGAACCTGGAACTTTAATGATTCTAAAGGGGAAGTTAAATGCTCTGAAATGAGAAAACATTGTACCCAAAGTAAAGAGGTCTACAATATAGAGCTTTTTAGCTTGGGCAAAATGTTTTCCCATTTCAGACCATGTGTCATTCCCTTCATAATGAGATCTTTTGAGACTCATCCATATTAATCTCTCTTCTTAAGCATTTCCACACCTTACTATTTATGGGCAGATTTAGGGTTAGGTACAAGGGGCCACAATCCCCCCTTTTATTTTGGTTTATATTTTGTTACTTAAGTGGTATTTTCATACCTGTAAACTTGGCTTGATCAGTTTTCTGCCCCCCTCCCCATTCTCTGATTCCTGGTCTACCCCAGCTATTTTAAATTTAGAGATGTCATTATGATATTATCATGTCTATAAGAAGTCTTTTTGATTAGAGGTTTTTGTCCAAGACTGTAGCTTACTGTTAGCTAACTAGTACATAGAAAAAGAGATATTAAGGTTTACAACATTGAAATACAAATGGGTACAGAATCTCTGTGTTTGAAAGTTCAAAAGAGATTATTTTAAAATCTTACAAGGGTTTATGTAGCCTAAGACATCATTGAAGAACAGCCATGTTGTCTATGTTTACTGTACATCCGAAATATGTATATACTTATTTGCAGGAGGAGACAAAGTTGTAACTCAAATACAATGAAGATGGAACTGAATAACGACAGCAGCAGCAACACAGCGACTGTTACCAAAATAAAGCCATCAGCTAGCAACGCAAGCCGGTGCAAAGACTTGCTTGTCGTTGGTTGAATAAAAAAGATGAAGGCAACTTTGTTTAAAATATTTAAAAGGAAAATAATATGTGATCTACTCAAACTTTCTTGTATCTTTGTAAGAACGAATATATTTGTATTTGTGCTATCATTTTAGAAAGAAAAGGAAAAGCGCGATTGAGCCTCACATTTTCTCGACCTCTTCGTTGATAACTTGAAGGTCATTGAGGACGGATTATTAGTCTCTTTTCAAAAATATATATGTGTTTAAACATGATCTGTTCCACGGGGATCATATAGAGTCCAATTGCGCCAATTTAGGGTTATTATAAACACTTTTAGTAGGTAATATTTGGTATTTTATGCCTGCACGTTTTACTAACCTTCGTCAAATCTTCTTCCTTGGTTTTAAAATCAAGCGCCAAATCAGCCTCGATCTGGTGTAGTCCTTACCAGTCTCACCCCGGCCGCATTCATTCATTTATTATCAATGCATTCGTTTATTTATTCATTCTAAAGTTAAAGATAAATAAATAAACAAAAAACAAATAAATAAATAAATAAATAAATAAATAAATAAATAAATAAATAAATAAATAAATAAATAAATAAATAAATCATTCATTCATTCATTCATTCATTCATTCATTCATTTATTCTTTCATTCATTCATTCATTCATTTATTTATTTTAAAGCAAAATTAGCAATAGAGTGATCAAAAACAAGATAGAGGCTCCGGTGAAACAAAAGAAAAATTGCAATTATTTCATTGTTTCCCCAGAACCTCGATTCAGATCTTATTCAGTGTGTGATAACTAAACCAAAGTATCGAAAGTGGACTATTACGTATGTACACACGAACAGAGGAGGTCTTGATGTGGAAAATTAAGGGAACTGACTTATGACAAGTACAGTGCATTATGGCTGCAGTATTTCAATGGCTTCCCATTCTATTAACGCGCTTCGTCCAATCACAACGCTTCAAGACCACGGTAAAATATTGCTGGTTTTTACGTGACCTCATCGAAAAATTTAAATTTAAACTATATATCATATAATATAAAGACATTTCTAAAATGTTTTGGAAATCAGTGATACAATAAGCCACAGGAACAAATTTCGAGTAATTTTGATGTTTGGTTCCCGAGTTATGAAAGTAGTAAAAAGACACTTCATGATTAATTGAATTGATACGTTACAGGCGCGTTACTACACATCACGACACTTCACGTTATGACATCACGGCATGTCACGGCCTATCACGGCGTGTCACGGCCCATCACGGCATGGCACGTCACGGCACTTCACGTTATGTCAAAGCAATGTACATCTCAATAGATCTCATTCTTTCATTCGTGTACATCTGACACGAAAATCAAGACAACAATTTCTCGCTCCCATTTTGTACGTAGATATAACCAAACTGTTTTTTTCTGACCCAACATCGACCATTGTACGTGTACGCATCGTTAGATCTAGCCTTCTGCACGCTGAATAGACCCATGATAACGACCACGAGGTGCTTCAAGTCTGTTTGTATATTATCCTGTTCATTAAACCAGCAAGGAGTCTAGCAGTGTACAATAGGACGAACTCACGGCATTGTCAAGACTATGTATCCATAAATACTGAGTGACATGTTGAACCTGCTAGCACCGTTGAAAAAAGGATTTATTAATTTTGTCAAAATTCATTTTGTCCAATGACTATGACACATCACTAGGGGCTGTATTTTTAGTTTTGCTAAAAAATACTAATTTTGTTTTCTTCAGCACCGTAACGTTAGGAAAAGTATCTCTCAATTAAAAGGTGAGTATTGTTCTCGATATGACAATCATCAGCTGGTCGAAGGTATTTCCTACGTTTCTTCACCTAACTATGATTAAAGATAACAAAGTTTCTTGTACTTTATCAACTCGTGCGACGACACACATCCAAAAGTCCATTAAATTTCAAATTTGAATTGAAACATACAAAAGGAAGCTATTTCAAAGTCAAACCTTTGAGGCAAAACTTACAAGTAATTTAAATTCAGTTAGTGAAGATTTTATTGGCATTCTTCAATTTGTATTATTTAAAAACGAGTGATCCTAATACTATAATAGGAAGTTGGTTTCCATCTTTCGTCTTATATGGGCCACTCTTTGTCACAATTAACAGTACGTACAAATAAGTTCCAAGTCTATATATAACGATGCAACTGAGTTTTCTTCTTCAGGAGGCCTGCTGAACTCATAGTTCTAAATACCACATCACGCAAGTCTTCTAAATGCGCCATGTTACCAAATAAGGTCATTTTGTTAAGCACGATTGAATATTACACCTACACTCTTAGACTTTATAAGTTGTCCTCATCAAAAGCTGACTCAAAGATCTTCGAAGAAGTTCAACTCACAAATAACTAAAGTAAGTGGATTTTCCCCCCGATAATTTTTAAAGTCTCGAGGGAACTTTCATTTCGACTGACAAAACCTAGTTGTATTATACATTTTCGAACGGCGATTGTTAAAGAAATTTTCCAAATAGCCTACAAGAATTTCAAGATTCTTATTTGCTTTTAGTTCTAAAGGGCACCTTTTTAATATATATCAATGCTCAAACCAAGTCAAAAATGTTACTTTTGTAGATCTATACATATATATATCAAGTTTGTGCGCCATTTCGCCGAATTTAGTATCTAAACCTTCATGTCTTTAAGATAACATAACTTTAGCGAATTTCGCCCACGCAGATAATGGCAGTGAACCTTGTTGTAGCATTTTATTTTAAGCTTGCCGTACTGAAAAGAACTAAGCCTAGCTTATAACTAAGAAGAAAAGTTCTTAAAAGTTATATATGGCAAATTTGAGTTATTTATCGCCGAATCGTCTTGACTGCGCTATCAGATTCAAAGATTCGACCGATTCATTTCCGTCACAATCAGATCCTAGGTTATGCAACAGTCGTATTGATTGAAATGACTTACCCGAAAAAAGGTAGAATTTAGTATTGCTTCTATTTAGCTATTTACACATCGAAATTGTCTTCAGACGGCACTAAATTTCAAGTCGGGTCACTTCAGACACGCGGAAACTAGAATAAATTTGGGACCCGTTCACTTATTTATGACTCACTGAAAAGCTGCATTTACTATAAAACTCTGCAATGGGAAAGCTTCAGAAACTTCGGTACAAAATACTGAACACTTATTATCAAGTTTGCTAAATATTCAAGTTTTAAAAACTTTCTTCGGCTTGCGAAGAGATTTGAATTTGACAACGATGAATATATTAATTGTAGGTATGATTAAACATTATGACAGATTTGGCGACCCAGTAAAGGACCCATGTCTCTCAGTAAAGTTTGCATGAAGATTTTTTGAATTCATTGTATAAGATGCTTGGCTGTCGACGCGGTTAGAGTCATATGCATTGGATTACGTATGAGCGGCAAACGATACGGCAAATTTCTACTCATTTACTACCAAGACCGGGATTTAACTATTTTAAAAAATACGATACAACTTTTTAAAGACATGTTTCGGCAACCTCTGCCATCGTCAGTTTAATGAAGTAATAATCATGGTAACTTAGGTTTTTATACGAGTAATATAAATAAATTAACAATACGGATAACGCTAAGGTGATACAGGAAATTATAAGTTAAGTAAGGTATTGTAATGCTGAACCTGCGATGTGTTAAGCTCCGCCGTTTCTCAATTCTGATATGTGGAAAGCTTCTTTTATTTTCAAACTAAAGGAAGTTTTAGCAGAGTCTAGAATTTTAAAACAATCGGAAGTGTAAAGGTTTTTACAATTAACAGAACTATTAAGGGCTTTAAAGACATGAGACTTTTTATCAGTTACTGTGTGTTCTTTAATCCTTGTTGAGAAATGTCGTCTAGTGGTTTCACCAATATAACGGGAATTACATCCCGCACAAAAAAACAAAAAAAAAATCTCATGTCTTTAAACACCTTAATAGTAGTAAATTACGTCATCATGCATATGGCCTATTTACCGTAACTGTAAGGGATCAGTCATTAATTAGAGGGGGAGGGGAGGGCTAAGATGTAAGTAGGGGAGGGGTCATTATTTTTCATGCAAACTCAAAGGGGAGGGTCACAAAAATCTTTGCAGGCCGTTTAGGGGATCATATCACTTATCCAAGATGGGGATGGCCTTTTAAAAACATGCACATCAAATGAAAAATGCACCAGCCCTTTCACCTTCAATTAATCACCAGTAACTACGCGTTGTGATTGGATGATTCACACTGAATTACAATGGAAAGCCATTTCAGTGCTACTGCATACCGCTACTTATACAAAACCCAAAACCGCTCTAGAGGAAACAAACTTTCCCACGCTCATTTACTCAATGTAATAGGCCCTTTGCAGGTAATAATCACCTGTACTGAAGAGCAAAAAAAATCCTATTTCATTTATTCATAAAAAATTTCATTAGATGTCTAATGCCTTCACTAAAACCTTTTTA
>WUAP02130244.1:0-14002 GCA_015163945.2 Stichodactyla helianthus | reverse complement strand
GGATGGAAAAATTTATATAATGCTCTTAAAGGTTAGCTGGGGGGGATAAATGATTTTTTTCTTATTACAAGGGGGGGCCTTAAAATTTTCTTACTGAAAAAAATTTCACCTGCCCCCCCCTGCCATACATTATGAATGCAGCCTTAGTGGGTAAATTTTGTTATGACATATAAGTGAATTACAATGATTGTGTTTTATGTTTAATGTTACCGGTAATTAGTGTTTATGTATTATATAATTAGTTTTTTTTTTTTAATTTATTGGACTTACACTGATGTAAGCTGTTAGTTTTCAAAGTGCCAATAAACATATTCTATCTATTCTATTTACTTACAACCTTCACTTACAGCCATATGTCCTCTTATTCTCAAAGGAAGCATACATGCTGAAATCACTACTGAAAATTAAAAGGTCATACATGTGTTATCTTAAAAGTAGTATTTTCTTCATACATGTATAAAAGCTCAACTATTTTTTTCTAGAATAGTGGTGGAGTCATAACAAGCAAGGAAACACCAGGAGCTATTAGGTGAATGTATGCAAAACTGTTGCACACATGCATACTAAGAGGGGATTATATTTGTTTGGGATACAATATACAGCAAAGTGATATCAAATGTCATTCCAGTTTTTTGGGGGGGGGGGGGTATGCAAATTAACAGAAGGACATTATTTTCCATGTACCTCATAGAAAGGGGAAAGGTATCAAAAATTTTGCAAGTGTTTTGGGGTGGGTGCACATTTTTTATTTCTTTCATCATGTATGGGGAGGGAGAGACAAAAAATCATCCTAGTAAAATGAAATGCATCCTTTGCTAATTAATGATCAGTCCCTTACAAGCTATCTCCCCTACCATCAACGATTTCTATTGTGTCTAAAGTCAATCCTTTTATTTCTGCAAGCTTCCAATGCATTATATTGATTGAACATTCCTCTTTTAGATTGGTTGAACCAGAGTACAAATCAGATCAAAGCTTAGTTTCCACAGACTTTGTTTTTGACAGTTTCAAAAATGGATTGTTGTGCAACATCAATGATTACAAGTATGAACATTTGTTGTTTGAATCAGGACTTTTTAAGCATGATTATTTATTTCAATTATTAACCGTGCTCTGCTAATTTTCCTCGTTGATAGTGATATGTAATTAATATGATTTTTAATTATGGTTATTAATCATTTTATAATTCTATTAAGGCTTGAAAACAAGCCAGTTGTAACAAGTACCAGTAGTCCTAAGACAAACGTTACTGTCAAAACTGAAAATGCACACAAAGGGTAGGTAAAAAAGTTCCTAAGGCATGTTTTCTAAATTCATTAGCTAATGTTCTTATTAAGAAATGTTCTCTGAAGACTTTAACTTAAATTTTACAGGAGAATAAAGTATAGCCCTGAGGAGGATCAAGCCATCCTTGATTACATCAAAAAGTTTAGAGGACAGGACATAAAGCTTTCAGGCAACAAAATATGGCAGGAAATGGAAGAGAAGAAAGCAAGTATTTTTAAATTAAATCATTTAAAGTCAACTAGCCAGCATGCACAGCCATATTACACAACTTTCTGTGTAATAAAATGTTTATTATATGACAAATATTGATGCAAAAGAATGCAGTGAAATAGAAATTTTATTTACCGGTTTGCAAACCATGTAATAACACAGGATATTTGCACTCGTTTTGGTTTTTATTTGCACTCAAAAGCATGCAGTTGTATAATAACAGCTGATATTCCACTACTAGTCACTGAGGGAAAATGTAGGTGGTATTCTCCCAGAGATTGGAATCAAGAAACAGTGATAAAAAGGGGGCTAGAGTCTCCTCAGGGCAGCCCCCCCCTTCTCAAAACAGAGAGACACACTGTACAATCTTTGGTCCCTTTCGACAGATGGCCAGGCCTAATAAACCTATATCCTCAGCAGGGTGAATTATTATGCAAATCTAACACATGATTGAAAATTTAAATTTTGTGGTAGGTAACATGTCATAGATGGCAATCAATGAGGTCACATTATCTGTACTTTCTTCGACGCAATACATCTACACAAAGAGGAAAGTTGCAGTTCATAGGCAAGTATTTACATTCACACCAATCAGTTATAAACTTTTTTTTCAAACAAAATGGAAAATGTTTGAATACTTTTGTCCAATACAGAAATTAGCATTATTATTGTACATTAATGTCATCTATTTTGAATTGATTCTTTTTTAGAAAGTAATAGCACTCCAAGAACCAAGTTAATTTCAAATACTGCCAAAACAACTGATAAAGATTTGTCAAATAGCAGGAGTGTTTTTCAACCCTGTGTGGCCAGCAAGTATCCCAAGAAAGCTCAGTTTTCTTCTGTCCTGGAGGATATTGAAATGAAGGAAGATGATGAAATTGTGTCAAATAGCAGGAACTTCTTTCAGGCTGGTGTTTCCAGCAAATTTTCCAAGGCAACTCAAACACATTTGGAGGAAATTAAGAAAGGTGACGAAAATGATAAACTGGTACTTCGTTCTCAAGCTTATTCTCTTGAAGATGATATTGAAACAAAGGGCAAAGATGGTGAAAATAAGGAACTTCCTATTGTTTTTGTGCCTGACAATGAACTACAACTTTCAATAAATAATTCTTCAACAAAAAACTGCAATGAAAATATTCACAAAATTGAAAGCTGTGACAGAAGGAATGAATCAGAAAGGAATGAAAAAGCAGATTTGAATTCACAGAGTTTGCTTAGTACAGCAAAAGACATGACCATAAAACATTCAGTTGCACCATGTATACAAAGTAATAATAATGATGTTAAAATTGGCCCAATCTTTAGATGTGACAAGCTGTTTAAGAACTTTAAAGAGTTACAGGTATGGTTTCTATGGATTTTTGTTTCCAACCAAAGCTCTCAATCCTGCACTTTTCTAATATGCCACTACTTGTACTCTTTGCCTACAACCTTCCAATGGAAATTCCAAGTCAAGCAATTAAGTCCACTTTTGAATAACTGGAATTAACATTTCTTGTTAGTGCTTTTGGTCACATTACACTTTTCTCAAGATATGGTTGAGTGAGTCCAGTACTAGCCAAAGCCTTGATTTCATTGCCATAGCAGTTTCTTCATATATATTGTTTAATCAGCAACTCTTCTCTGCTTTATTGTTTAATAATCATCCAGAAGTCCATTTTATATATCGGGTTGCTACAAAGCTCAGTGCACGATAGTACGCTTTGGCTAGTACTGGACTAACTTGGCTATATCTTTGGAAAGAAATATCATCTAGTTAGAAATAGAAACATTTGACAAAATTCTTGATTGGTACTATGTTATTTCAGATGATTGAACAAAGGTTCTCATGGGAAAAATGTTTACATGCCCTGTATGTATCATCTGGCTCTGTACAAGATGCTGTGCATTATTTAACAACAGGCTTGCTCCTTAATGGTAAGATGTAAGCATTTGTAATTTTAAAAAGATCTATAAAGAATTGGAATTATAACTTTGTATAAATGGACTGATAGCTCTGAAACATCTATCATCTGAAGACAAGATGCTTAATTGAGCGTCCAATATATTCCCAAAACCTAAAATACCCCCAAAATATTTCCATTTTATTCTCAATTTAATCTGAATTTATTTCCACAATATTCCTAATTTATTCCTAAAATATTCCCAATGCATCTCCAATTCATTCCCATTTTATTCTCAGTTCATTCCCAATTTATTCCTAAAACATTTTCAAAATATTTCCTAATCATTCCTAAAATATTTCCATATTCTCAATTCATTCCCAATTTATTCTCAATACCTAATTTATTCCCAAAATATTCCCATTTTATTCACAATTCATTCCCAATTTATTCCCAATACATTCCCAAAATATTCCTAAAATATCCCCAAAATATTCTTGATTCCCATTTTATTCCTAAAACATTCCCAAAATATTTCCACATACCCAAGATATTCCCAATTAATCCCTAATTCATTCCTGTTTTATTCTCAATTCGTTCCCATTTCATTCTCAATTTATTCCCAAAATATTTCCTAAACATTCCCCAAAATATTTATAAATGTTCCCAGTATTTTCCTGATATATTACCAAACATTACTAATTTATCCCCAAAATATTCCCAATTTATTTCCAAAATACTGTATTATGTTGCGAACTTCATCTGCAGGGCAAGAAAGCTGGAAAAAAGAAGAGGACTTAATCATTAGTTCTGGTGATGATACAGCAATCAGTAAAATTATTAGTAAAAGGGGTCAGGAAGCAGTCAATTTTAGAAGAGAATTTATTAACAGTTTTTCTTGATGTAGGATTCAAAAGGATGGGAAGTGTTAAATGTTGTAGTTGAGACTATAAAAGTCTACTTTTTATATATGGAACTATTGTTATATCTTTATATTTTAGACATTGATGTGTTAAAATTTTTTAATTACAAACATGAAAATATTACAAAGTATGAACTTAAATATAATTTTCATTGGTATCAAAACTACAATATTACAGATTTTTATAACTTTTTACAAATATATTAAAGTTTTTCACAACAACTTGCTTGAGAATCTAGAAGTTTGAAGTTTTTATCAAACATTTGACAAATCTTAATAACAACCTATTTTTCTGGTTCTATTGGCTTTTTGACTCCAGAGATTTTGCACCAGTTCATTCCAGTGTTTTTCACTCATCAGCAAAAGCTAAACCACTGGAAACATGCCATGCAAAACAACATTTGGAATTGCCAAAGTCACAGAAATTAGAAGCAGGCTTTTGCTAACATCAAAATGCAACTAATGCATTTCCAGAGTCAGTTTGTTGTCTGAAGGTCTTTGGAATTCATTCCTTGATCAATAAGTTCAGGGCTTGAGGAACATCGAAAAATTCTTTGATTATTTTTGACCTTATCAACATTGTTTTGTTTAAAGTTCATTTGCTGATAAAATGCTAATAAAATATCTTTTCCAAAAAATGGTGTCAGTGTATTAACTCTTCTCTCTGAGGATGTCTCCTTCATAAGCTGTAGATAGTTGTGACGAGCATCTTCATCGCCAGCCTCTGTTGCCATTCTATAATATCTCAGTGCTTCTTTATGATCTACTGGCAGACCTCCCAAGCCATGCTGGTAAAACACACCAAGGTTATACTGAGCTGAGACACTGCCATGTTTTGCTGCCGCTTTGTAAAGCTGACCAGCTGTTTTGAGATCTCGTTCCACCCCAAGACCACGTTCATAGCAGATGCCTAAGTGATATTCAGCAGCAGTGTCCTTCTTTGAAGCAGCTTTTTCCAAATAGGACACAGCTTTTGAATAGTCAACATGGTTGGAAGATTCATCAGCATAATATATTCCAAGATATGACTGTGCTTTTTTCATGCCAGCTTTTGCTGCTAGCTCTAGGAGTTCCAGTGCTCTGCTTTGGTCTTGTGGCAATCCACCTGTGCCCTCCATGTAAAATATAGCAAGGTTGTACAGTGCCCCATTATGATTAAGAGCTGCTGCCTTTTTATAACACTCTGCGGCTCTTTCAAGATCTCTGTCAACTCCTTTGCCATTCTCATAGCACAAACCAAGGTTAAACTGTCCAAGAGAATGCCCATGTAAACTAGCTTGCTGGAACAGTGCAAATGCTTCTTGGTATTGTTTCCTAGCTGCATATTTCACACCTAGTTTGTTCTGACATTCTGCCGTGCATTCATCAGAGGTTAGCTCAAAGGAGGATGCAGCATCACTCAAGGATTGGTCTTTACTTGTTGAATCCTCTAATGATCTTTGGTCACTTTGAACCACAGGTAGAACAGCAAAGGCTGAACGTGGATTCTGAATGGCGAGGTAATACAATGCATGTGGAATCCTTTTGATGTCAATCTTGTGGTCTTCATCAAAAATAAAATGCCTACAGCTAAGTATACTGGTCAATGCTAGGACTCCTGAAAACCACTGAAAAAATAATAGAAAGATGGTTAGACAATTAGGCTGTGTATATATATCTGTCTAGACGGCGATGACGCAACACATGGAGTATGTTTCGGTATGTTTATATTTTAGATATCCCAAACATGTTGTAGACAATATAGATTAACACCAAATGTACAAATAAATAAAACTTTAGATCTAAAAGAAAACCCCTTTTTGTTCTTTATTTGGTAAGAGGAGGACACATTCAGACAGGAATACTTAGGAAAAGTAGCAAATTTTTTCACAAGTTAAATTAAGTTTTTGTACAAAGAACTTACCAATTTAATTTCGTCTATAAATTTCCCACAATTAGCCCGCTCTTCTTCTTTTTCTTCGTCCACATTAGACATAAGCCTTGCTATCTTCTTTCTGTCTTCTCTCTGTACGCGAATGAGGATGCTTCGTATCAGGTCAAACCCTTCCTCGAGCTGTGCGAGGTCGTGTTCACGAAGAAGCGCCTTCCCATGGCGAGGTACGATTTGTTGTGTTTCGAGACTTGACGAAAGGGGATTAACCTCATCGTTCTTCTCAGCGACTTGTACTTGAGGCAAACGAAAGTTTGCTGGATTTCCAGATCGCTTCCAAAAAACTGTGGATCAAAAGACGAAGGAATTCGAAAGTGAGCTTGAATGTGAACCTTCAAATGACGCATTTTAAAATGCACAATACACCGAGTTGATTGCATATTTAGACATATCTGGATTTGAATTATACCTTGTCGAAGAGTTCTCCACATTATTCTTTCAATTTTATTCAATTTTTCTCAGATTTTAGCACTCATCGCACAACCTCAACCAGCCATCGTCACACAGTCTTCATATTCCCCGCTGAGCTATATTTAGAACTCTGTAATCGATTGGTTCTACGAAGCGATTGGATGAGCTAGACACGTGATTGTATACTTTGAACCCTGGAACCGGAAATGCGTCAACAGAATCGGAAGCAACAGGAGGGAGGAGACATTTTAGGAACAGGGAACTGTCAATGATCACGCATTTGTATTTATCCTGGGTTTCGGAAGGTTTGGGTATTTCGTTTTCTCAGGATTAAAATTCATTTTTCCTTTTCCAAATGTATCATTTCTTTTTGGAAAAGAAAGAAAGAAAAAACCATTAAAAGAAAAATAAGAGTGTTCATAATTTATGCAATTGGCTGCTATAGTGTTTTTAATTTTTCTTCTTACATTTTTTTGAAGCCCCTGCCATTCTAGGTAATTTTTTATCCCCCCAGCTCATGATATCCTCAGTGCCAAACAGTGGTAAAAATTTTAATCCTTCTGGTACCTTGTTTATTTTTAAAGAAATTATTGAAAGCCCCCCCTCAAAAAAAATATATACCAATGCTGAAAAATCACACCCCCCCTCAAAATAATCATACCCTCCCCCACCACATAAATCATGAACTCTCCCTAATTTTATTTTTTGGTCCAAGACAAGAAAGAATCAAGAAAATAGGCAAAATTTGTTGGTATACTTTTTTGTTTATTTAGGAAAACTAAAAAATTATTTTCTTTTGTCCAGATTTCTTTATAGTAGCAAACAATGATATATTTCCTTATAATAGCATAATCTACAAAATAATGCAGAACTAGAACCTAGGTGTGTTTTAAATAAGAATCATTTACATACATGCAATAATATTATTCTACATTTAAACTTATTAATTTTGAGAAGGAAACTTGGGACCTCCTGCTGTGTAGTTCCCACTTACTTCTGCACCACTAAAATCAAAACCAGGATTCTGAAGAGGAAATGAAACAGATTTATTTGGATTATAAACAGGGATGCATTGGATAACTGACTGAACCAAGTTTGCTGGTATCAAAATACCACTTAAGTAAAAAAATGCTTGTCAAAATAAAAGGGAGACTGCAGCCCCTTTGGCCCATCCCTAAATCTGTCCATGATACATTGGAAATAGAGCTTTCCTAAAATTATAATTTTTATCCTTAACACTAATGAAGATAACAGAAAACTTGTGCACATACTGTGTTCAGTTATAAAGCATGGGTGTATGGGCAGAACATGAGAGAAGTGTTGAGGCATGAGGCGTATTTTATAAAATACAAAGGTTCAAACATGCGTGCTGTGTACTCATAAAGCATGCGCCTTGGTCAATCAGAAAGCAAGAATCTTGGTAGTTATTTTATAAGAACCCATGATAGGCATTATCATTTCATTACAGTCCTTAATATGATTATGAGAAAATGCCCATATTAAGCAACCACCAATTCTTTACATACTCCATTCAATCAATTCCTACCCTACCCCCAGATGGAAATTCTCTTTCCCTCTGGAAGTGAGTTATATTCAATGCACACTTGGGTCCTATATTGCAAACCTTTGACACTCACTAACAAAATCAGCAGAACTGATTGATCATGTATACAGACCTCTTTCTGGAATCTTTCTAGAGTTAATTTTTTCTCCATTTCATTGTATGTCAGAGGGTCTGTATGATATTGGTCCTTTAGGAGAGACTTCCAGCCTTTAGATGCTTCTCTTTCAGACTTGACAAGGACAATACGGAGCAGCTTCCTATCCTCTGAAAGCAATTTTAGTATAGTACATATTAAATTGCTAGCAGATCCCTTTGAGAACAACAAAAAGCCAGTACAGTGAAAAAACGTATTATCAGAAAATTTTACATGCCTAATGAGGGTCTGAGAAGGGTTTATTCAAGTACTTTATTCTTGAACTCTCTGGGGTAGTAGGGTATAACATTAATTTCTCTCCATCGACAAGGGCAAATATTTTTAGGAACTATGCACTTTTTATCAGCATAAAAAAGAAAATATATAAACAAAGTAGAGCACTGCACCATGCCACAGTGCAACAGGAATTACAGGGTCTTTCTGCATGTACCGGAGTCTTTTGTTGTTCTACACAATAGCTGGCCTTTGAATCTATTGTTTTCGGTCTTTGTTTGAAAGAAATGACGTCTTTTGTGCTCCGGTACCTACAGAAAGAACCGAATTACAGCTGTACCTACTGTCCATACACTGTCATCTGGTAGCACTCTCCCATAAAGTTCTCCCTGAAAATAAAGAATCACATTTTGTAGACTGTATTCTCCATAAAGTAAGGAGCTATCCCAACTTTGGAAAGATTCTTAGTACAACATATAAGAATAAAAGCAAACCCACATGAAAAATCTCATTTCCATGTACCACACACAAGATACTCTTTGCCTTTATATCACATTTGACATCTTTGCCTCTAGTTCCTTCAGGAACATCTACTTCTATAAATACTTCCTCTATCGTCTGTGCCCAAGTTCCCCAGGGAGTTCTAGACTTAACCACTCCACTTTTTTCATCAAAGTGATCTGCCATTCTTTTCCTATTTTTCAATTTCCCTCTTTTCATGGGTATACACAGCTGGTTCACAATATCGTGGGCGTAGGTTTTTGTTGATATTCAGCTGACTAGTTTTACAGCAGGCTCAATAGGAGGTTATGCGCTTCTGCGCACGTGTAACTTGGTTTTCCGTAAAAAATTCTCGTCTTTTTTCCTCCAAATTTTCCCCGAAGTATTTGATTTGGAGAGGATTGTGCCAGGATACTAACGACATGTCGGTATGTGTTATTTACTGTTCAGAAGTAGTGTTTGTAATCACCTTTGTCCGCCATGTCTGTTTTGTGCAGTGGGTCGTGAATGAACCAGATTGTGTGCAAAATTATCAATTCTTCCTCACGGAATCAAATTATTCGACGAACACCCTAACATCTAGATGCTGTAGTCCATATATTTGTCTTTAAATTTGAGTTAAGATGGAAAGATTAACGTTATAATTCTTAATCAAAATTCGCCGGTTTTAAGCTTATAGCTTGTTTCATTTGCTGCTGTCTGATGCAATCGTTTAGAAAGTGTTAGAATTCATATTGTTTTCTGTATCTAATGTTAAAATCCTAGTGAAATAGATTGTTGAGATCGGATAATGAAAGTGAAAATAGTAACCAATCACTGTAATATTAAAAGGATGACAGTGCTTGCGGCTGTGCGGGATCCCTGTGGTGACAAGGGCTTAAAGTGAAACCCCCACCCCCCATCCCCTGGGACAAGGCAGGAAATTTAACATTCATGTATTGAAGTACCACTTACAGCTGTAAATTCCCCATATCCCCATATATTCACACTGTTAAATAAGCATTAAATCCCCAGTCTCACAGTTTTAATTCCCCACCCTACTTTAGGGGATGGGGGTGTGGGCTTAATTGACTAGTGCTTAAGCAAACATTAATTGCTAATTTACACATTATATTTTCTTCTTTCTTTCAGATTGAAAGAAAAAGTACAGTCAAGGTTGACTTCTTGAAGGGTGTAGAAGCTGAAGTACAAAAAAGATGGGCTGAAGAGAAAGTATTTGAAAGTGATGCTCCTCCTATTGGCTCAGAGGCTGCGAAGTGAGTTCTTTAGTATAAGTTCTATAAGACCATGAATACCTAGTTTCAGTTACCCAGACTCCTCTTGACAATTTTTTACTGTTGAGTGAGGGTCTGGGAGAATGATTGATCAAGTTTTGTAACATTCAAAATCATTGATGTTATATTTGATTTGAATCAGAAGGTAATTGGTCAATACACAACTCATATCCTCTGTCACCAATCACTGACTGGCTTATCTGATTCAAATCAAGCAGTAAATGCTTGGCGGAGATTGGTAGCCATGACTACCTGGCATGGTGGGAGAATGGTAGTCTCATCCACCCCCCATTATCATTTTTGTTTGTCCTAATGATATATTATATGAACTCCCAATTTTTTGAGTTCTTCAATAGTTTCATGTAAGAACCATGCATTTTTTTCTAGGCAAGAGAAGTTTTTCTGCACATTTCCTTACCCATACATGAATGGAAGGCTGCATCTTGGACATACATTTTCCTTATCCAAGGTGTGTATAACTGACTTGATTTGGGGACAAAAAATATTATAAAGATGATTGCAATAACAGTATTTAAATGGATGGATAGGGAGAAAAAAGTATTTGAATAAATGGGAAATCAAACAAGGAAAAATAGTATATACCTGTACACATAGCTCAAAGGGTTGATGGGTTTGATACAAGCAAAGTTCATGGTGTAAAATTAAATGAATAATTCAAAGAAAATGTAGGAATAAATGCATAGAAAGATTTGGCATGCTTGGCATCATAAGTAAAGCATCATAATTGTTCTATAATTGTAATGCATTATTCTTTTTGTTTTCATATGATGAATCTAATTCTAGGCTGAGGTGAGTTGATACTGTATCTTTAATTTTTTGGAAAACAAATTTTTTTAGACCTTCAGAATATCCAGGGATTTTGGGGGGTCTGAAAAAGATATATGAATCTCAATTTTTATTAATTCTATTTGAATCATTTAGATATACTGAGGTTGAACATTGACAATTTCCCTCCCATTGATTGTATTTGGGTACCATTTATTGACCCTACTAACAATGTATTTGTTTTCAGTTTGCATCTGGTTATAACAGACTTAAAGCAAGGAAATCTTTGTTTCCATTTGCTTTTCATTGTACTGGAATGCCCATAAAGGTAGGATACATAATTTTACCCTATTTTAGTTCTACACAAAATCTGGCAGAAGAACAGCTTACATGTATTTTCATACAACATTAAGGGATCCATGCACTCTCTTTGAGAACTGGAAAAAAATGTTTCTCAGCTTTTAGTGTAATTTTCTGTAATTTTCTGTGTCATTTAACAGGCTTGTGCTGATAAGCTGAAGAGAGAAATAGAGGAATTTGGAAACCCTCCAAAATTCCCAGAAGTAGACAATAGTGAAGCAAGTACTGTACAGGTATACATGCAGTATCAAGTTTAATGGTGTTTTGATGCTGTTATTGTTCTGGGGGAGCTCATGTGGTCATGGGTTAAATCCTCATATCAGCCACCATATGTATTAAAGTTTTGTTTTGTTCCCATGCTTTGAGGCTTTTCTTAGCTTCCCACTTTGAAAACAAAAACTTCTAAATTCTAGTAGTTCCAATGAGGGACACAGGTTCATAAGCTACAGTTGACTTCACTACCCTTATAGAAAGTGAGGACGATTTATTTATTTATTTCAAGTTTTAACTCCTGATTTCAGTATCCTTTAAATGATTCTTAATTGTTATGGTTTTACCATTTTGTAGTTAAAGAGTAAAGTGGCTGCCAAGACTGGAGGGGCTGCATATCAATGGCAAATCATGAAGTCACTTGGACTGACAGACAGTGAGATCCCCAAGTAAGTCATACATGAAACATTGTTGTTAGAGCAGATTTTGTATGACTGTGAAAAGCTTGTGGCATGATAAGCGCCATAAGAGTGCCTTGCTGTGCCTTGACTGTGTCCTGACTCTGTTCATGCCAGCTTTTCACAGTCAAACAAAATTCGCTCTATACCATGCAGTAACTGGCATTCCCATGTTTATGTCACTGACTGAACTTAACCAGGATTAGGTACTCCCCTGGTGGCTTACACCAACTGGGATTGGTCCTCTCGGGGGCTGATCCAGGGGATGGATGACCTACTTACAGTCATTTTGGACTGAGTCCCAAACATTAATGGTGCACCCCCTCAAAAAATCCTGGATGTGCCTCTGTTCCCTGGACCATATGCTTTACCTTGTTTACTATTTTTCTTAGGTTTGCTAACACAGACCACTGGCTTGAGTATTTTCCACCTCGTGCAAAGTCTGACTTACAATCTATGGGATTAAAGGTATGAATGTTGTACCAAACAAGAATCAAGGGCTCTTAGCACATGCCAGAATCTATTATATTCTTTATCAGTGCTGGGTATCCTGTGTAATGATGATTTACATGTGAGAAACAGGTATCTTTGATTATCAACCATCATTTTATCCTGGGAAAGTGGGAGAGGGGTCTTTCCAAAATTGCCTAGGTGTAAAGAGTCGAGTAGAAATACTTTGAGTATAAAGAAGAACTGGATGTCCTTAATTGGGAGGGGGGTGGGGGGGTGGTTGTACAAAATGTATGTTCAATTTTCATCTCAATAAAAGTTATGTTCTCTATAGGTTGACTGGAGGCGTTCCTTCATCACCACAGATGTCAATCCATATTATGATTCATTTGTAAGGTGGCACTTTTGGACCCTTAAGGAAAAAGGCAAGGTCAAGTTTGGAAAAAGGTTTGTGCTTTACTGTCTCTAAATTAAATAATAAGAATTTAAGAGATTACATTGCAAGGCTGATTAATCAGATTAAGCCTTGAGATCAAGAACCTACATGTACGTACAAAATAATACTGCTTTTGATATAGTGAATGATACATGTAAGGGTTAGTTTATGAATAGAAATGGCTTGTTTATGGTGCTCATTAGTTTTGTATCATGCCTTTTATGGGTTTTTATTTGTCCAGATACACCATTTATTCACCTAAGGATGGACAGCCATGTATGGACCATGACAGACAAAGTGGTGAGGTATGACTACTAAAGATAAATGAAGGCATGATCCATTTACTGGTATTCCTCACAGTGTATATCTAGGAAAAAATCAATATTTTCTCACCCACAGAGGACACAGGTGGATCCCCCCTGAGTTAAGCAATTTGCAGTCAATTATGGCTTTATTTTATGAGGTACTTTTGGTGTTTGAGTCCTGAACATAAATGGTAGACCCACTCAAAAAATTCCTGGATCTGTCCCTGTAGGAGAAGTCATGTTAGATGCCCACCCTAACCTAAAATTTTTCATTAGATCATACCTTCTTGGACCTTCCCCATCCACCACCCTCTAGGGTGGGGTTTGCAGCACCTGGCATTCTTTTGTTAAGCTAACTACTGTCTTGCTCTGTTTCTGTTTAGGGTGTTGGACCACAAGAATACACTGTGGTCAAAATGAAAGTTGCTGGCCCACTGGAAGGAAAATTAAGGTCTGTGGAATTTGTTTTTTTTTTGCAACTTACATCAGGAAATGAGTGAAAACTAGTTACAGTTAATTTCACATAACTTTGCCCCTGCGGGCTGCGAAGCTCGTTGGGAAGTTAGCAATTAGCCAGTCTACTTGCGAACTTCAAAACAAAGTTCTCAACTTGTCTGGCCCGGAAGTTCAGAAATATCGTCT
>WUAP02130243.1:0-29749 GCA_015163945.2 Stichodactyla helianthus | reverse complement strand
ATGGACGACTGACTAGCCTCGTTTTCGATCTCGGCCCAGGCCAGCCGAGTTTTTTCCGCCATGTTCGGAATCGGTGTTATTGCTGCGCTCTCAAGATAGCGGCTGTCTTTCATTTTGTCCCTGTTAGTAGATATTATTATGAGGATTTATGCTTTTCACAGCTGCTTGCCACAGATCGAGATTCTGGTTTAAATGGCGCAGTGGAATATAACATAACAAAAGGAAACGATGATACATTCGTGATTGACTTGAATTCAGGTAAAGTATATATTCACACGGAATTGTCATCTTGACCATCACGTGCAGATTTTTTAGCATTTCTATTTAAAATCTAAACCTGAGAAATTATTTTGAAGGACTTATAACCATAAAGAATCCTCCAAAATTCAAGACCAAGAATCAGTACGATCTAACGGTGCAAGTACGTGACAAAGGACAACCAATCAGAACAGACAGTGCGCAGGTCACAATAACCATCGAAGACGTTAACGACAACAAGCCCATATTTGACCAACAAAAGTACAGTGTACAGGTCCTTGAAAATGTTGCCATAGGAACGACTGTACTAACTGTTGCAGCGAAAGACGAGGACACCGGACCACGTGGTCGAGTGGTTTATAGCATCTTGAGTGGCAACGTTGGGAACAAATTTACCATCGATGGCAGCACAGGTATATGGATATACATGTCTATTAATATGCTTCGTTTTATGAGGGAGGCACACAGATACGATATTACTATTAGAACTGGGCATCCAAATAGATTGTATACCTACTACCCATAAAGCATTTCGTTTTGGCTCAGTTGCATCAAATCTGAGGGGCACTTTGCATGAACACATGAATAGAAACAAGTAAACTAAGATTAAACAGGTTTCATAATTTGGGTTTGTTCATGAGAGTCGGTCATCGGCTTTATCTGCTCAGTAGCTAGGATTTCGATTAATTATATCCAATTCTGTTTATATACAGCTATTTCAAAATAGTTGCTGAAGGTTTTGTCGCATGTTGCATTTTGCATAGTAGACCGTTTTGCGGATCATGTGTAAATGGTGGCACGGGAGAATAAATCGGCTCCATATTACGAACAGCTGCTTGGGAAGGTTAGTTCACATAGCGCCCATAATGCAGATTCGGTCTTTTTTTGAAACATACAACATGCTACACTAAACCTTCAGCAATTACTTTTTTTGCAATAACTGTATATGTATTTGATTGCTTCATGTAAATACTTCTATCCTCCATAGGTTCCATTAAGGTTTCCTTGTCCCTCGATCGTGAAATGATGGATGCATTTACACTGACCATCGAAGCCCGCGATGGAGGAACACCACCACTAAGCTCAACCACTCAAGTCCTGATCAACGTAACTGATGTTAACGACAACATACCCGCCTTTAACGGTCCATATACGTTCCACGTTTCCGAAGCCCAGAATGCAGGATACCTTGTCGGACAAGTTGTTGCTGCAGATCGCGACAAGGGGGAAAATGGCCGGGTCACTTACTCAGGAAGCACTGATGTCTTTGCGATTGATCTCGTCTCTGGAAATATCACGCTGGCCAAAAAGGTTGATCACGAGACTAAATCCAGTTACGCCTTGACAGTGACTGCATCTGACCATGGCTTGCCACCAAGAAGTTCGTCCGTTATTGTCAAGGTGATTGTAGATGACGTCAATGACAATCCTCCAAAGTTCCCTCAAGATATGTACAACTGTAGTGTAGCAGAGAATATGGTAAAAGGTGCGACCGTGTGTTATGTAACTGCTACAGACCCGGACTCAAGTGCTAATGGCCAACTTCAGTATTCACTGGCTGGGGGTAATGGAAAATTTCTTATCAATTCGGTGAGTTAAACTTATACAAATTTATACATATACATATACAGCTGCTTTCAAACGAGAGGCTATCGAATTCCCGCCGAGAAACTTTCAACTTCTCCGGAGCTCTCTTCATTATTCTCACAACGGAGCACCGAAGAGAAAGGCTTATGATTAAGGTTCGCATCCCCCACCCCACTCCCTTGGGGATGTCCTTCGTTGTCTAGAAATCTTATAAGTAGTAGGCTTCCTATACCCCTCCATAAATTAATCTCTTGACCTTTTTGTCCTAGGCATTCATTTAATTTTGTCCAGAAAAAGCATTTTTGACACCTGACAAAGTTGCATAAATTTGGAGCAGCGTTTTCTTCTTGTTTGAAGGTCGTAATCAGTACAGCAGGCCGTGATATAAACTCCGCACGATATATGTTCTTCAAAAATTGCCGGTTTTTCTCGGTTCGTAGCTCGAAAACAAAGACGATTACTCTAATATGATGAAGTACCTTTGTGTCAAGTATCAGAAAATTGACATTACAACATCATTTGCCCGCAAACATCCTAATAATTATTCGTAACTTCATTCATTGGTTCACAGGGCACTGGGGAAATTACTACAACAGCCCCACTTGACCGTGAGAGTACGGCGTACTACCATTTAACAGTAACAGTGCAAGATGGATTCAACTCTCGTTCCGTCGAATCCTTCAGTGATTCAGTCACTGTATATGTAACTGTACAAGATGAAAATGACAATGCACCTATATTCAGCGGAGGTCCTTACAAATTCACTATAAGAGAGGACGCAAAAGTTGGGTCTAGTGTAGGGAGATTGTCAGCGGTTGATGCTGATACCGGTCCAAATGGAGAAATAACTTACAGTATCATACAAGGAAACACTGAGCAAAAGTAAGCATTTATCTTTCTAGTCTTTCTACATTGCCTTACCTCATGCACTTATTTCGACTTATTTCAAAAACCATTGACACAGCCAAAGGCAACAAGCAACGACTAAAGGCAAACGTCGCTAGTATTAGCTGAGTTTTAGGGCAACAATTGAGCTGGGAACGCACAAGAGCCTGCCATTGTAAAAAGACAACGGAATCAAAGAAAATTTTATCAGATCATGCCTGACCGCCTGGCTTCCTTAAGACTCCGTTATACTGTGCAATATTCTCAGCAACTTGTGTCGCAATGCTTGAAAATGTGATAGCGCCATATTAGATGATAACGTGCACATGCGCTCTTAAAAATTACGCGTTAAAACTGCGAGAAAAGTTGCTGGAAGTATACTGTGCATTGGCACCCAAAGTTGCTAACAACAAGAACAAAAAAAAAATAGCGAGATAAAAATTACGCTGAGCAATTCTCCTGCAATTTGTCTCGCCCACGGCGCTGCGAAACAAGTTACTGTGAACTTGCAAAGTGTAACGGGGCCTTAATAGCAGTTGGTACGTATTACATACCTTTTTGTCTATTAACGAGTAATTTTGCTCAATTATAATTTCAGATTTAGAATAGATCCACAGTCTGGTGTCATCTCTGTGCAGACGGCCCTTGATAGAGAACAGACGGCCCATTACAGTTTAACGGTCCAGGCAAGGGATTCTGGGTCACCTGTAGCACAATCAACCAGCACCGTAGTGCAAGTTACAATCGAAGATGTTAACGACCATGCTCCGTCATTCCAACGCAAAGTGTTTCATGGTCAGATTAGAGAGGATGCCTCGATCGGATCTTCTGTACTACAGGTTAGTGGTGTGTAAAAGGCGTGCATGCCTTCTCTTTCTTTATGAAAATCTGACAGTTCTCCCATTAAAATCTCCTGAAATTAAGATTCCACCCAAAGCTTTCGTTTTTACGAAACAACGTGGGTCAATTACAAGAGAGCTAGACTCCAATCTAAGATGAAAGCACACATATCAAAGTGGAGTTTAGAATGCAGGGATCGAAACCTCGACCACAGCGGTGAGAGACAGCACATTAACAGCGCACCTCATATGTTTCAAAGGTTATCTGTTTGATTTTATTTATGTTAATGTATCTAATAAATCTATGCAAAGAAAGAAACCATGCTCAAGGAAAGGAATGAGGAAACCTTTATTATACCAAATAATGTACATCCATTCTATTTTGGGTTGTACGTGTTAAAGATATATTTTTGTATCTACGAGGCCATTTGTAGCGTCCTTCTGACATGCATTCGCGAGCCAGTGTCCGCTCCTTCAGTTTCATTCTGATTGATTATTGACTTTATATATGAACTGAACTGTTGGGGAAACACTGGCCCAAAGTACATACCCATTACATAGGAAATGGACGACATTAGTATTAGTAACTAGATCTCTTGCTTAAAAACTTTCGCCATTTTCATCGTAGGTCAAAGCAGTGGACGATGATCAAGGTACAAACGCGAGGCTCACTTTCGCTCTGTCTGGACAAGGAAGCGATAACTTTACGATCGATTCTACTGGATTTGTGAAGTCTTCAACTGCACTTGATTACGAGACCACAAGATCTTATCTTCTGACCGTAACAGCATCGGATTCTGGAAATCCACCGCTGAACGATACAGCTAAAGTGAATATCACAATAATCAATGTGAATGACAACGTCCCCACGTTCGACTCAACAGGCCAAATCACATCCATTCCCGAAGACGTTGCCATAGGAACACGTGTCGTAAAGCTGAACGCCACCGACTCCGATGGTAACAAGCTTACTTTTGCTATAGTTCGAGGAAACATCGGGGGATCGTTTATCATTGGTTCAGAGACTGGTGTTATTAGTGTTGCTAAGCGACTAGACCGAGAAAGTATAGCTAATTATACTTTGGTTGTCAAGGCGACGGATAGTGGTGAGAACTCTGTGAGCAATAATGCGACTGTGCAAGTCCTTGATGTTAACGACAATAAACCTGTGTTTGAACAGAGCTCTTATTCTGTCAGTCTCTTGGAAAACAAGCCTAAAGGTAAGGCATTGACTGCTGTATGGTTTATTGAGAACCAATCAAATGCTAGAGTCAAACCAGACACCGTCCAATCAAAACTCGTTCTTTGTTACCAATGACTGTGCTCAGATACCGATAAAGAATAACCATTCAGCGCTAAAGATATTTTTAAGTTGTTGTAAAATACCTTTTGAAAGATTAAATTCAAAATTAAATCGCGCAGATATTTGTAGACCAACAAAAAAAAAAAAAAAAAAAAGAAAGAAAGAAAAAGAAAAGGGAAAAAAAAAAAAAAGAAAAAAAGAGAGAAAAAAACAAGAAAAACAAGAAAAGAAAAAAGAAAAGAAATGAAAATGAAAATGAAAAAATCATAATAAAGAAAAAGAAATGAAAAAAGGGGGAAAAAATGAGAAATCAATTTTTGTAAAAGCAGAAACTTTTCAATGGAAAAGAAAGAAACAACATACTTAGAAGAAACTTGGGCTATTCTCACTAGACGATAAGTGGTAACAAAACTTCTCAAAGTACAATGGCCAAGGAAATGGTCACTTTGATAAGTCCATGCCGATTCCATTTAAATTAACGTACCTAGCCTAAAAAGTCTTGTCAAATGTGGGGCTATCATTACTATTTTTCGTATTTTAGGAACATCAATTACCAGAGTATATGCCACTGATCGTGACTTGGGCAAGAATGCAGAAATAACATATCAGATAACATCAGGAGACACAACCAAATTCAAGATCGACCCAACAACAGGCCTTATTACAACACTTACCACCCTAGATCGAGAACAACAGCAAAAATACCAGTTATCAGTGACCGCAAAGGATCATGGGACTCCCAGTCAATCCTCGGTTGTCATAGTAACGGTGACATTAAACGATGTTAATGACAACAAGCCACGATTTGCTCAGAGTTCCTTCTCAGTTTCCTTGGTCGAAAACACGGCTCGTGAATCTGTTGTATTGAGGCTTCGCGCTGTGGACCCGGACGATGGCAGCAATGGTCGTGTGACTTACGATATAATATCAGGAAACACAAATAATGCCTTTAAGATTAACTCGGGCACCGGCGTGATCTCCGTCTTGAATTCGATTGATCGGGAAACTAAAGCCTCTTATACTTTGACCGTCAGAGCTTCAGATTCAGGGACTCCACCATTAAACTCTACGACTTCCGTTTCTATAACTATAACAGATGAAAACGACAATGCTCCTGTCTTCACCAATCAAAACTCTTCTTTCAGTGTGAAGGAAAATGCCCTGCAAGGTACGCTGGTTAGTGTTGTCGTGGCAACTGATGCTGACGTTGGAAGTAATGGAAAGGTTGTGTACTCTATTACCAAAGGAGCGCAAAACGTATTCGCTATCAACCCAAGCACTGGTCGTATTACGACCGTTAACGGCGGAATCGACCGCGAAACCATGGCAACATATCGGTTGACCATCAGAGCGTCTGATCGTGGCTCGCCAGTTTTGTTCACCGATAAGCTGTTCACCGTAAGAGTCGAAGATGTTAATGACAACACGCCTGCTTTTGAAAAAAGTCTTTACCGAGGTGGGTAGACACCACAAGTGTTTAATTACCTTGTTGCTTAGCGACGCTACGTTATTTGTGCTCAATAATATTGACAATAATAATAATAATAATATTTTTTCTTCTCTCGTTTAGAATTCAAATTGTTTTATTGTTATTAAAATAGTGGTCAGGATAAATGTTATTTTTGAATTATTCAATTTAATGTGTAATTAAGTTTTTTATTGAAGTTTTTAATTTTTTTGTAATTTAGTTTTTACTGAGATAATAATAATAATAATAATAATAATAACAATAACAATAACAATAATAATAATAATGATAATAATAATAATGATAATGATAATGATAATAATAATAAATAATAATAATTTATTTACTTATATAGCGCTTTTTCCAACTTAACCAAAAGCAATTTACAATATATTACAAATATAATACTATAAATATGAATATATTACTTTAAAAAATAGATTAAAAACATCCTAGGAAATCAATAATGGGCTATTGATTAATAAGAATATAAATAAAACTCTCTATGATACGCTTTCCTAAATAAGAGAGTCTTTAAAGATTTAATCTTGAATAAAAACAAATTAGGAGAACATTTAATATCAAGCGGTAATGAATTCCATAATCTCGGAGGGCCTTTTAGCCAATCAGAGTTCGTCATTAACAGATTATATAATGGTCTCATTCCATGGTATTATTTCTAAACTCACTTTGTTTCTCATTGTAGCTGATATTCGTGAAGACTCCCCCCGGCAGTCTAGTGTTGTGGTTGTCAAGGCAACCGATGCCGATCTTGGAGCAAACGCTGCACTGCGATACCAAATAGTCAGCGGTAACCAAGGTTTATTTACTATTAATGCTATTACTGGCCTGATAAGCACAGCCGGTCCTCTTGACTACGAAACGCAAAATAAATATACTTTGGAAGTCAGCGTAACAGATTCGGCTAAGACGACTAAAGCAAGAGTTATCATTGATGTAATCGATGTGAACGACAACAATCCAGTGTTTAATCAACGCGCCTATTTTGCAAATGTACAAGAAAACAAGTTAACTCAAGTCCTTAGTGTTTCCGCGACAGACAAAGATCCCTTTGGTGGCTTAGTGTATTCCTTGAATTCCAGCTATCCCAACAGCAAACAATTCAATATCGATCCATACCGCGGCGTCATCTCAACGGCTGACTCACTAGACAGGGAGACCAAAGATGAATATGTGATACAGGTTGTAGTAGCAGATGGCGGGACTCCCTCGCGCACTGACACTGCCCTGGTAACTATCAACGTTACTGACGTCAATGACAACCGACCATCATTCAACGACAACACGTTCTCTGTCGCAATTTTGGAAAATGTTACCATCAACACGATCGTTACCACGATCCATGCTAGTGATCGCGATCTGGGTAGCAATGCTAGACTGACTTACAGCATGTCGCAATCAAGTGCTTTCACCATTGAACCAGCAACAGGAATTATCCGTAACATCAAAACGTTGGACAGGGAAGCTACCCCAAGTTATACCCTTACTTGCATGGCCACAGATAATGGCAGTCCCAAACTCACGTCTCAGCGAGTAACCATCCACGTGACGCTGCAGGATGTGAATGACAATGTACCGCGATTTGATCAGAATTCCTATAAAGCAAATGTGAGCGAGAATGAAGATGTTGGGGCGCTAGTGACAGAAGTGGTAGCCGTTGATGGAGATCTTGGGGATGCTGGTACAGTAGTATACCGGATTACTAATGGGAATGATGATGGGATGTTTACCATTGACAACAGTACTGGTATGTCTATTACAATTTACAATATACAATATACAATACCTTAGTTAGACACTGGTCTTAGAGTAATTAGAGTGGTAATAGAAGTGAACTAAAGTTCAAAAGTGAGACAATATTCCAAGGCTTATTTAACTGAAGCGAAAAATATCGTGCTACTTATATGGGAGGCCCTTAAACTGTGGGTCACAGTACAGACGTGACATTGATTCCCCTTCTTGCATCTTAATCTTCTTAACGTTTTTTCTTTCTTTCTTTTCTTCTTTTCTTTCTTTCTTTTCTTTCTTTCTTTCTTTCTTTTCTTTTCTTTCTTTCTTTCTCTCTTTTGTTTTCTTTTGTTTTCTTCTTCTTCTTCTTTTTTTATATTTTGTTTTGTTTTCAAAGGAATTATTTCCCTCCTGAAAGAGCCTGATCGTGAAGTCCAAGACAGCTATACACTAAACGTACAAGCATCAGATCTAGGAACCTCTCCTTTGTCATCTACAACCACGGTCTCTATCAATATCCTAGACGTCAACGACAACGCTCCCAAGTTCAATAAAACATTCTCTCTCAGGGGCAGTGTGCGAGAGAATAAGCCCGCGGGCACTTATGTCATGCGGTTAACAGCCAGTGACGCAGACTCGGGTTCCAACGCTCGAATTCAATTTGGATTCCAAATCGGTGAATATGAAAATTTATTTTCACTAAACAAGAACACGGGAGAAATTAAAACCAAGACGTCTCTCGACCGCGAGAGGCAAGAACGCTATGTGCTTAAAATCCAGGCATCAGACATGGGAAATCCACGTTTGACGTCATTAGTTGACGTCATCATTGATGTCATCGACGAAGATGACAACTGTCCGACGTTCCAGTACTCGGAATACAACACTACTATCTTTGAAAACGTCAAGATAGGAACTGAAATTGACGTGCAGGTTTTGGCTACGGATGTGGATCAAGAAAATGTTACGTATTATATTAAATCTGGGAACCCTGCTGGTGCTTTTACTATCGACCGAAAAACAGGTGAGTAAAATGCAAGGTTTCCTTAAGGGGCCCGTCATTACTTATTAATGCCTTGTTTTTTAGGGGGAGGGGAGGGGATGGGGTCAGAGGATTTTGGGGTATCACATTCAAGCATTTGTAAAGAACGTAGGGCAATCGGGCCAACAACTGCAAGGAAGGATTGCATAACGTTGTTAGTGAATTTGATCGATGATGTCGGGGAGGGGGGGGGGGGTCTCACTAAAATCCCCATAGTGCCTCAGGAGAGGATCAGTTACTTTTTAATGGTATCAAAGCAAAAAAACCTCCAGAGGATTCTTCGGGATTACAGAGAAAAAAGACATGACGACCATGTTGGTGGTACAAAAAAAACATCATGGCTGCGATGACGTAATACTTATCTGTAATAGGCTCACGGTTACCCAGGAAATTGCTTAATGAATCTATGATTTGTGATGGATTGGCATATGTAGATACAGCTATTTCAAAATACGTTGAATACTGAATACTGTATACTAAATAGTGCATTCCAAGGCTGAAATGTATTTTGGGTCTTATGTAATATTGTTTAAAATAAAATGAATAATTATTGTTTTATTTTTAATGCAAACCTTCCGATACAGTATACTAGCTACATATAGAGAGCAAATCACTGTATCTGTACTTCTTACTTGATATTAATGAGACCCACAATGCCCTTTGGTCTTGAAATGCATTATTCAGTATGCAGTAGTATTCAGTAGTCAACATTTTTTGAAACAGCTGTTATATATAAAAGTTATTATATACAGTCATATAAATTCTTGTAAGGTCTGATTTATTTTATGTTGTCGCACAGGAAAGATAAAGGTTGCAAATCCAGACGGTATTGATCGAGAAAAGCACCAGACTTTCAATCTGATCGTAAGAGCAGGATCCGAAAACTGTGGCGTTAACGAAACCGACGGAGGAAACACAGGTGATGTAGATATACTAGTTGGTTTCAAAAGGCCTATTCATTTTTTAAAGAGCATTTAGATAGTCAACCTAGCAAACTTAAAAGAATATCTTCTCACCTTGATTGATTTGGTTGAATTAGGTTTAAAAACCTTCCCATAGAACTATATATTTTCCTATATTTCTAATGCATTTATTGATTGTGATATGTGATCATTCGAATAAGCTAGTGTTCTCTTGAAGAAGGCTGTTGTTGGTGGTGACTAAGGTTTCGATAACCTGAGCGGAAGCCATCTTCAGAGTATAAACTCCACCAAGTCTTTCATAAGACTACACTCTCCCAGACGATCACATTTCACAATCATTTTTCACTCCTGGGCTCGATCCATTTATTCATAATGTATTTTCCCTACTCACAGCCGAGGGCGGTGTTGACATCGTCTCATCGGCCACAACAACTGTCAACATCATTGTCAAGGACGTCAATGACAATCCACCTGAATTCAAGGAGTCCGCTTATGAGTTCCAATTTAACGACATCAAAACAACACGCCTCTTCACAATCTCTGCTACTGATACAGACCTTGGTGAGGGTGGAATTGTCAAGTACAAAATGGCAGGACAAACTGAGGTAAAGAACAGGAATAATAATTTGCAATCTTTTAGTAATTATGGAAAATGAAATGAGGACCTGTCATGGAAGCAACTTTATGTTGAAATCGCTGAGCAAGACAAGCCGCCACTTTTACAGTGCGACTACTCCAACCAAGGCCACCCAAACAAATTTTCATGTAAATTATCCAATTACGATTGAGTATATAAACAATAGAATCTCTACAAATGTTTGAAATTTCGCTTAAAATGCACAGAGTTTGCTTTATTTATGTACGAATTACATTGAAATTGAACAAGAAGCATCGTATATGCTGTAGAAACCCGTTACTCTGTCATTAAGTGTCAAAAATGAACATTGAAATTTTACCTGAAAATTAGTTTGGGTGGCCTTGGTTGGAGTAGTCGCACTGTAAGTTTTATCAAAAAGTTAAAGTTTCTTGACCACTGAATAAGCAGTACATATTAGTCTATTATTTCTTCGCCAATAAAGGAAAAACCTTGTTGTATTTGTCAGATACGCATGGTTTTTTATAACTTTAATTTTCATCATATAGCTTTTGGATGACGGACATGTATGGCTTTCCAAAGCTTTCCTGCAAGTTTTTGGGCGCTATTCTGGATTTATTTCTCCTAGACCTAAGAACCCCTATATCCTTACTGCACATAGTCAAACACAAAGCATTCAATTGAAGGTGCGAGGTACAAATTTGAATAATCCTTTGAAACGACCTTGTAGCCTCGATTGGATACTTTGTGTTTGATTTGGATGCCTTGTGTTTGACAACTAATAACTTTTCATTTTAGATCAGTGGTAACCACGTTGCTCGAATAACTGCTTATGATCAAGGCTCACCAAGCCTCGAAAGCAGCGTGACCGTAACAGTTAAAGTAAGATCCGGGTAAGTCAGAGAATTTTTAATTGAATCACATAAAAATAAAGGCAATGCTTTGGCGCTTGATTGGAATACATTTGTAGATGCGGCTGATATTGGAAAAATAATAGCAAAATGTGTGGCCAAAATCTCTCTAACATTTGTGCAGTATGTCGCCTTGCACAAATAAAACATCATTCTTGATGGTCGTTGTGTGGTTAGAAAGATCTATGAATCCAAGCAACCTAATGTTGTATTTATAGATTGTCATGTGAAGCTATGGTATTCAATATATCGAGTGATGGAGACATACATGTCAAGACGCTCTGTCACTTTGATGACAAACCCACGAGCAATATCGTATTTTCCGGTCAGCGCCATGAGGTAAGCTTTTTTTGTTTGTTTGTTTGTTTGTTTGTTTGTTTGTATATTAAAAGTGTCACTCTCCATAACATGCTGATCAAAGCTTTTTTGAAATAAAGAAAAAAAAATAATTCGTTCTCATTTTCAGTTGCTGTGCTCAGCCAAAGGTAACACGGTCCCTCAATACCGATGGATGTTGGACGGTAGAATCCTGACTACGTATTCATTTAATGGTACTTACGTCATTGAAAGGCTGAGTCAAGAAGATGAAGGGTCCTATTCGTGTTTGGCATCAAGCGAGGCTGGTATAATCCAGTCCCCTGCAGCCAAACTGACTGTTCACGGTAAGGCACTGGGGAATTCGACTTCGCTGTTCTTCTTAGATTGGCCATCTTACAGTTGATATTGGTAGTTTCCAGGAAGCCATGAAGTTCATTCGTGGCCTCTTGTAGTTTCCATTTACGAAAATAGACTTCTTTCCTTCCTGCATTGGGGAGGGGGTTTTAAAACATAAAGGGCGAACAATTTCGTAGAGTTAATGCAGCATCTGCGCATCTTCGGAACAAGAGTTTCATTGTGTAGAATAGAATATTATGCGCGCTAATGATTGCTCTTGATGAGGACAAATTTCGTGGATGCGTGGTACACATTTTACAGATATTCAATCTTGAAACAATTTCGAGTATGATAAACACGTGAATTCACCTCGTGTCCTGCAGCTCCCATCAAGTGTATATATCACAGTATAATAAAGACGTAGTGCTATTTTATTTCTTTAATCTCACATTCCGTCCATTTATAATTTTCAAAATCAGAGCGGCCGAAGGTAATACTCCATCCCAAAAACAGCTCAGCTTCTCTAGGAAGTACTGCCATCTTGGAGTGCAGGGCGACTGGTGATCCTGAACCAAAGTATCGCTGGTACAAGGGTGATGTGCCCATCCCAGCAAGCGATGGCATTGAACCAAATAAACCTAAATTGGTCCTAAGAAATGCAATCATCCAAGACCAGGCCTGGTACCACTGTTCGTTCATTAACACCGCGGGAAACACTTTGTCAAATGCTGCCTATCTTCAAATATTCAGTAAGTATAGCTTGGTAGCATTGATAGGCAGCAGGAAGCATTGATAGGCATGGCCGTTGAGCTAAAATAATTATATATTAACGTCTTGTTTAAAAATTTTCTCAACAGAATCTGAGGCATTGGTTTCCTTGGAAATCTCGGTCAGCAAGCCTAATTATCCCAAGCGTTGCCACATTTTTGAGCTCGAAGCGTTTAAGGTATGAAATAAAATTGTATAGATGGTCTAGATATCATGGGCGTAGAACAGAATGAGCTCCGGGAATTCCAGTGTTCCTAAATTCCAATTCCATCAAAGAACAAAGGACCAAAAGTTCGTTAACCGTCAGTTATATCGAACCCTGAGGACACGGTTAACCCACAGATCCACTTGGAATTTAGCGTGTTGTGTTCAAGGAAAACGGGAGAACCCGGAGAAAAACCCTGACATCAAGGAAGAAGCCCAACAAGAACTCCACTCACATGAAATGCCGAGTCCAGGAATCGAACCGCAGTGCGATTCCGCTGCGTTACCCTTGATCCCCGTTTACTGCAAAGCCAGCAAGTATTACTCTCGCAAACTAAACAAATAAAGAAACAAGGTCGCTTTTCTGTGGCTCATTTTTTGGTTTTAAGCGATATCTTATTGCGGGTAGCTTAATTTACAATCGCATTTCACATCCTTTATTGATCCGACCATTCCTCGTTTTCAGCAAACACTGAACAAAGTCCTAGAGGCCGAGGCAACCATAACCAACATGACAGTGTTGGCAGAAAATCTGTGTGAATCTGACCCTTGTTTCAGCAACCCGTGTATGAATGGAGGCGTATGCAAAGTCTCTGGTAAAAACGACTACACTTGTCGCTGTAAGCCAGGATGGGCTGGAAGGGACTGTGGAAATGACATTAATGAATGCGAAAAAAGTGAGTTCGTACAATAATATTCTTTCACCTTTCTAGGGCATAGTTATGTGAACATTTTTGATGAATGGACCGCGTCAAGACCTCTATCGTTGGTCAACATTTCCGCCATTATATCTGAAAAGAAATCCCCGAATTTGTATGCGTCCTTAAGGTAGCTACACGTGAGAAAAAAAATTTGCATGGCTTTTCCTTCGTGGTCTGAAGGTTTGATGACATTCTTACTATGGTAGTCGAACACGAATAAATCACTATAGAGTCAGCTGTGAAGTCTTTCTTGGTCCAATTAATTGTAAAGAAAGCCCATTTTGGACTCGGAAAACGCTTTTCATATGAGTGACGTCTTTCTCAAAGGCCTGTGAATATATTCAGGTTATTGTATTGTTGCATTTTCTTAGGACCTTGTAGCAATGGAACTTGTACAAACACACTTGGGAACTATCACTGCAAGTGCTCCAGCTCTTTAACTGGTAAAAAATGCAACCTGAGAAGGAACGCATGCGCAGGGAACCCTTGTAAAGAAACCCAGACTTGTGTGTTATCAGAGATTCATTCCGCTGGTTACAAGTGTCTGAGTAAAGAAAACATTATCGAGATGGAATACAGTAAGGTAATCGCTGGAGATGAACAATCCACACTTAATTTGGAGAAAAGGATGCGAGAAATCATTATATCTGCACCAGATAACAATGCTAACAACAGCAACGTTAATGCGGTATGTACTTTAATTCTTTCCGACCTTACAAATTATTTATAAGGATTTAAATGACACGCCATACGCCTCATCTCTAAGGTATCCCATAAACAAACGTACTGCTGAAGGCTATTATGATGGATCGATTGCTCCGATTTCATTCCTATGCTTTCGTACGACACAAAAACTATTTTGGTTTATTTGCATGAAATTTGAGAGGCACTTTGCACTAATACAATATTTTTCATGTGCAGCGAAGGACAACAAGATATCCTATTTATGGAAAGTCCCCCTCAAAGCCGAGGATAAGAAACCAGTGAATAGTTAATTCTTATAATTACTTTTTTTACAGAGACGGCGCAAAAGAGATGCAAATGAAAAAGTTGATTACGGGACATGCGCAGTACGCATTCAATCTGTCAGTGGTAGGACAATAAAGTTCGTCCTCTTGTGCCCAAAAGAACTCAACGCCAACCAGAATGTAATCAAGCAGTATGTATGTGGACTGATGATCGAGGAAAAAGTCACTGATTCTTGCGGAAGTGGAGCAAACAAGATGACGCCAGCCCCTCCCATCACCTACTCTCCAATGAATCCCATGAGGTAAGAAACATCGACTATGAAGAATCTTCCTGCCATCGTTACATCTTTGTCTTCAGCCACCTACACTCTTATCTATTGCCTTTCCATCAACATCACACATTTTTCTTCAACCTCCCCCTCCTTCTGTCAAATCCATGAGCTAAGAAACATTGACTATGTAGAATCTTCCTGCCATCGTCTCATCTTTGTCTTCAATCACCTGCACTTTTATGGATTGTTTTTCCATCAGCATCACACATTTTTCATCAGCATCACACATTTTTCATCAACCACGTCTTTCTATCATCCTACTACTGGTCATTTCGGCGTAGTTGTGAACGCCGGCCCGGTGTGAGGCTGTTGATCTGTTCAACATGCAATCCCATGCTCTTATCCTAATGAAGAGTTCAACAGGTCACATCTTTTTAACGCCTTTTAAAATGATTTACTTCAGGGTCAGGATTCTCTTGTTTGGAAGAGATCAATCTAATCATGATGTCGACGGTAAAAGGCTTATGAGCAGATTGCAATCCAAGACATTTCAAGAACAGATGTCACGTCAGGGTGTGGAATTCGTTGCAGCCAAACAAGGTAAAGGAAAGGAAAGGAAAGCAATGAGATGGAGTGTCTAGGGTAGGGAAGGGATAGGTCTGTGAAAGAGTAGTATACAGCTATTTCAAAAAAGGTTGTCATCGCCAAGCGACGTATATAGGCGATAGGAGATAGGTCATACCAATACCTGGGTCAAAATATAAATATAATAATATAACAATATTCTGTCATAGATTTATATTGAGACATTCAGTGCTGTTGGCAGCACAAAGGAGCCATTTTTAGCACTTTTAGTCACTGTCGCTTGCATCATTTTGGCTGTATACAGCTATTTGAAAAAGATTGACGGGGCGAACTACGAAATGGCGATCGGTGATTTGCGATTGCATTGTGGAGCAATAAGAATTTCTTCATATTCATTTCTCAAACACCTAAATGCCTTCTCAAGATCTTCGCTGAATGGTGCAGGCATTATTTAGTTCTAATTTAAGAAATGAATATAAAGAAAATCTTATCGCTTCACAGTTCCTTGTAGTCATGCAATCGTCATTCGCCGTTTGCCCCGTCAGCCTTGGAATACACTGAGCTGTATATGGGGACATTTAATTTAAGGGTGGCATTAAATTTTTCAATAAAATGAATTTTAACTTATTTTTTACTTGTTATTTTCAGTTCGTCCAAAGCGCTTGAAAAGTAAGTAGCAAAATGTTTGATTTCTAGGTATCTCACAGAGTATTGATAGCTTCTTACTCAGGAGCCGCATGATGCTGTCAGAGAAGTGCGACAGTGAGTTTGGCTCGGCGAGAGTCCGATCAGTTTTTGGCGAAAAACTTAAAGGGTATAGGACATATAGGAACATAAGACATCTGCATGCATAGCACATAGGAACATAGGACATCTGTATAAGACACAGGACATGTGCATACTGAGAACATAAGAGCATAGGACATCTGCACAGGACTAGGAGCGTAGGAGCATAGGATTGCTGCATACCGAGGACATAGGAACACAGGACATTTGCATAGGACAAGTTAAACAGTTACGTTGAACACAAAAAAGTGCGGGTGCAGCGAATAGGGCCAGACTTGTAACGTATATTTGATTACCATCTGGTTTGTCTTTTCCAAGGCAATACCCCAAGCAACAACACGGGTCTGACAATAGGACTATCCATCTTTGCTCTACTGGTGATTTCCGCTGCCATCGTAGGATTCTTATATTATCAAAGGTAATGCCAGTGATCAATAACGCCCTATATAAAGATACGCTTGGTATCGACCACTAACCAAAGGTTTAGTCTTCTCTCAATATTTATTCTACTCATTTGAATTGGCATGGAAACACCTTATAAGGCGTACCTGGGGTGAGGGGGTTGAAGGGGGGAGGGAGGGAGGCAGTGGGCTCCCACATAAAAGGGGCGGGTGATCGTTGTAATTTTTTTTAAAATGATCCCTAAAGCCTGGTCCTCACTAGCGACATAAGCATAAGCAACATACGCAGACTCAGTACTGTACTTCTCATTAACGGTGCTTGTCTTTTCTCACACCTCGGTGATCAATGCAATACTGAGTCTGCGTATGTTGCTTATGTTTATGCTTGTGGTTATGTCGCTAGTGAGGACCAGGCTTAAAAGGTATCTGAGGCTCATGCTGTTTGGCGAGGCAAAAAATGACTCTTTACACTTGGAGGTACCAATTCTAAATCAAATCAAAATTCATGTCTTTAAAAAACTAGCGCACGTTTCATTATTATCTTTATCGGCCAACATACACCCTAAAAGGTATCAGCCTATTCTATTGGTGGTTGTTTTAGATTTTGAACGCCCTAAGCGGTACCAAACTACTTATCTCAACCCCTAAAAGGTTCTCGCCCCCTTTGTATGGGATGCCTCTCCCTGGATAGGCGTAGACGTATAGTTAAATTTCAATAAACTTCTTTACTTAGGGCGTAATGTTTTCCCATTTCAGACCACGAGTCATTCTCTTGGGAATAAAATTCTTTGTTTGAGGTTCATTACATGTCAGTGCATCTTCTCAAGCGTTTCCGAGAATCAAAGAAACAAAACCCAAGAGGAATGACACGCGATCTGAAATGGGAAAACATTACACCCAAAGTAAGCGAGAGTTAAATACCGAGAACGGAGGCAATAAGCCATATATATCCCGAAGGGTGTATAGGCGTATTGCCGACGTTCGAAGTATTTAAGTGTCTTATTTCATACTTGAGAAGGTTTTCACAACACGGCAATTCTCGAGAGAAAACAGTGCGGTAACACTTACATATTCATACATTGTCTTTTTTAGCAATAAGAGCATGCGTTTTTGTATATGATAATTACGTCAGTGAATGCTTTTACACCTCCCACACGGAGGAGGGGATGCAAAGAGATCACCTGATGACTTTTGGGCTTGCAAACTTTCGAGCCGGGAGGGCGGGGTTGACAATAAGCCAAGGTCTCGCCAATAGACTGCTAAATAAGTGGTCTTTTGCTGGGATGTGCTTCGCAATCCTGCCTCGGATACGTTGAGTTTGTAAGGAACTTCTCATTACAAATTCAAGCGATGTACAGCTAGTTACATCCCGGGTCAATAACTAGATACATCCCTCATTAACGTATTCATCGGGATGTAAAACCGTGTCAAGTATGAAATAAAGAGGTCTATTTGCTTGGCTAACCACTTTTTTGATTAGAAAAATCTATTAACGGGCCATTATTGTTATCTTGAAGATCCAAAAACAGGAAAAAAACAGTGAATCTTGAAGACAGAGCAATACTGCGTCGTGATAACGGTCACCAAAATATACAGCGTAATGTCTCGACTAAAGATATCGCAAGATCTGAGAAGAAGTACATCAACCAAGCTTTTAATACTGACTCTATATATGAAGATGATGATGAAGGCGAGTTTATGGTCGAGGTTAACCTTTCATCGCCGAAAAAGGTCACGCCTGTTACCAAGGTAACAACCACTGAGCTTTGACAATCATCCATAGACATTTTTAATTTGAAGACACTATAACTCAGTCTTCAATTTTTATAATAAGTGTTCATTAATGTTCCTTCTCCTGTTTCATTTCTCTGTAAGGCTAATTGCATTACAACAGAAGGTTGGACAGCATTCGTTCCATTCAATAACAATTTTAGGAAAAACAATGATGATGTGTAGTAATCAGTGACCAAGTATAAGTGTGTGTTTTTCCTGGCTTTCTTTTCTGAAAATTGCACAAAATGTTAATAAATTGCTAACCATACAATACACTTCATTTGGTACATCTTGCCTGCATTAACTTAGCTTTTTAAAGTTTACTTAAAAGTAAACTCGTTTGAAATACCCAATATTACTTTCCGGACTAATGGTAGGCAGGAAGATAAAAAATATCAACATCAACAACAACAATAACAAAGAAAAACAACAGCAGCAGCAGCAGCAACAACATCTGTAATAACAGCAAAGGCAACAACAACAGCAATACAGCAGCCACAGACAACAACAACAACAACAATAACAACATCAACGGCAAAAGTAACAAAGACAACAACAATAATAACAGTAAAAAAAACACATAAAATCCGTAACAAAGAAAAACAACAATAACGTCAAATGTTACTATGGTTACTATGGATTAAAATTGCAAATCTAATATTAAAAAAACTAAGTAAACTCTTTAGACTTTGTTAAAAACTAAGTAAACGCTTTTGACTTTGTTTCCAGCTCCTCGATCAACCTTGGTATTGCGACAAAATAACTTCAATCGAAGCAGAAGAACTACTTGATGCAGTGGTACAGCCAGGGACATTCTTGGTCCGTAAAGGAATAAACCCCGACGAATATGTACTAACTGTAAAATGTCCCGATGGAGGGCCTTCCCACAGGCACCTACTGCTTAAGTACACAAACAAACAAAAGTTTGAAGTACAGTTTGGATCCATGCCTCTGGCACTAGAGTTCGACACGGTCGGTGACGTCACTGATCATTTCCAGGTGACACCGATCGAGTTTGGACCAGATGTTCCGGATGTCGTACTGACGAGTGGCTGGTGTCAGAGTCAAGTATAATTTTTTTAAATTTTCGTGATAACCAAAAATAATTACTTCAAGAAAGTTATTCAAGTATCATTCATTCATTTCCGACAAAAATACTTGTAGTTTTTAAATAAACTTTACGATATCGTGGTAATAGGATATCCGATAATTTGTGGTGGTAATTGATGCCAAAGTTTATGTGCAAATTATCTGGCTTTTAACAAAAATTCAATTAAAAAATTGGAAAACATTGGCTTTTAAAAAACCCACTAAAATCTTGGCGAAAGAATCACAGAATAAATTTTAAGATATCCAAATGAGATGGATTTACAGTTGGAAAGGAGACATACGAAATCACGTGATTCATTCCCGCCAAAATAGATCTTTTAAGGAATGCGCTGCATCCAAGTCCTAAAAGCCGAATTTATTGCCTAATGTTTTATATATCACTTGCAGTATAACTTTTTTTTTTACCTCTTTCTAATTTTTGATATATCAGTTGCAGTATAATCTCTCTTTTTTACCTCTTTTAATTTCAAAAAAATGAGAATACGCAACAATTACGTCTAAGGAAAACGTCTTCTGATATCATATCCAAGTTTAAAAAACATACATCAACAATGTTCTGTCATTATACTTCCAAAAACAACCGTTAGGTTCATTAAACTTGGAACCTTTCCAAACAGTCATCGACATCGATATCATTAACTGAGTGAAGCCGATGGGAAGGAATAACATAAAATTACTGATAAAAATTTAACAGGAACTATAATAAAATATTGAGCACAAGGTGTCTAAATTTTGTTGAAATGAGAACATATAAAATGTATTTCTTAAATGATATAAAATTTTTTTCAGCAATATGTAGTTGAAGGAGAAATTTTGAAGTAAACAAAAGTTACTTTTATTGTAAATAGTTTAGATGTATCTGAATGTAGACTACATTCGATATCCTCATAATCTAATAAATTCAGTGTTGCACTGATGTGATCACGTGCTTTTTTCCTGGTGCAGAAATGGCGCGCGCTGATTGGTTACTTGCCGGTCTGGATTATTGTCAGTATAGACCTCCTACAAATCAAAACATGTTACTCTGTTGAATTAAAATTAGATTTCTCGTAGTTTCGCAAGTTGGAAAATATTCGTATTCCATGTGGCTACACAAACTCGTTTAGTACCCTTCCTTGTTACATGGAAAGGTAATTTCACGCGCTCTCATTGGCCAATTTGCGGTCCATAACTTACGGTACGGACTACCAACCTTATTTTTGTGTTTGCCTTGCCATATAATAAACATCTTATTAACCTCGCTTGCTCGGTCCGTACGTAAGTTATTATGGCCCGCGCACTACGCGTTTGGTCCATAAGGCAGTCGAAAAAACTCGGTCCATAACTTACGGTACGGCTCTCTCGCGCTCGGTTAATATGGAGGCATGCATCGACTGTCGTCGCTGAGCGTGTCTTCTGTCAACATTTGAACGTATCTCGCATTTACCCAACAAGTAAAGTCCCCTAACTGAATTCAAATTTCAACGACGAGTCTAAGGATACAATAATAAGGGTTCTTTTGATAGGTTATCGTTAGTTGCACGAAAATATTTGTATAATCTTCAAGAATGTGGGAGTTGTACCTATCTTTGATTAAGGCGTAAGGATCAGGTTATGTTACAAGCAGTCTTCACATTTTGCGCCAAAATTATCTAGAAACGAAAATATAGTCGCAACAAATAATTCTGCTGTAAAAAGGCGCAAAACATCTAAATGCACAGCGAGTAACGGCGCTAGCAACAATATAAACACCAATAAAACAAAAACTGAAACAGCACGGCCGCAACACTAACGATACAATATGGTATAATAAGGAAAGCTAAGTTGATAACCTTTTTTTGACATGCGCACATAGATCCGCATTAACGCGTAGACAGTGAAAGAATCAGACATGCTGTAAGAGACAAGAGAACAAGACTCTTATATTAATGATTACTGTGTGTATCATTTTTAGGGAGGAGATACATCCGAGGGGAAAAACGAGTTTGGTTTTAGAATAGAAATGTTTAGCAGATGTTCAGCGCCATGTGGAGGAGGTTAGTTGTTGGAAAGTTTTATTAAAAACAATAACGTGTAAAAGTATAGAGTAGTCTTCGAATGACTGAAACATCACGGCACGTGGCACTGTCACGGTATGCAATTGAGGACATTCGCCGAGCCAATCACAGCGCGAGAGATCTTTGCTCATCCAATGAAAATGCTTTGACTCAGCAACATCAGTGTCACGACACGGCACGTCCGTTTTCACAGTTTTCACAGTCCTACGAAAACTGCTCTGTATGTGTCACGCGGGAATTCATCGCGAATAGCAATGCACCGTGGAATTTAAACTTAATATAATGGAGCCTTTGTCTGCTCCCAGAGGTATCCCCCATTGCATTTCGTAGTGCGTAAGATTTCTCTGGTTCCGAGTGCACTTCCTGGCGCTAAAACCCAAATACTCGTGGCCCAGTGAATGCGCAGTCCCGAGGAAATTATTTGCCCCTTTTTCCACAGGTACACAAATTGGTATTTATGTATGCTACAACAAGACAAGTTCTTTAGCTGTCGAACCATCACATTGTGGACATTTAAACCCACCGGGTCGATACAGTAGAGTATGTAATATGCGGCCATGTGTGTACAGGTAAATACTGGTTCATACAGCATGACTTGTCTCCAAAACTAGAAGAAATCAGGACGAAGAGCAGCCTTTTCTGGTCCAAGTTTGATTCTTTCAGTTGGTTTTCATTTTTTGATTTCTTGGTTTCTTGAAGTAGAGTGAAGGAAAAGACCTCGTACAAGGGGCCAGTACTTTCATAACGTTAAGCACTATTGGAAATTTGTCATCTGTTTTCTCTCAAAGTCAGTTGAAACAATCTCAGGCCCAGAAACTGGAAATAACTAATCAATGTTAATGAAATGATATCGATATACTTTTATTGTCATTTCCCCCCTGGTTTCAAGGTGGCACAAAGGACAATGGAGTCTCTGTTCCACTTCTTGTGGAGAGGGAACAAAGCAAAGAAAAGTCAAATGCATTGACCGACACAATGTGAAGGTCTCAGCTTGGAAGTGCGCGTGGTTAAAAGTACCGCAAAGGAAACGTACTTGTGGTGTAGCGGACTGTCAACCTGAATTCCATGTTGGACCTTGGTCCAAGGTATCTGCTAGTCCTTTGAGTCAACTTCCTCTATTTGCCGTTCATCTATTTGTTAATCCCATCTTTCCATCTATTATCCACCTAGCCATAGCCATCCATCCATTCAGCAATTCATTCAATCATCTATCCGTCCTTCTATCTACTCAGCTCATCTGTCCTTCCAGTCATCCATCTTTCTATTCATCCATCCATCCAACTAGCTTTCTAACATAGTTATGGTATAACGTGCACTGTTGATTAGTTAATTCGTGTGTGCGAGTATGCATCCATTGTGAAATGGATGCATGCTAAGCATGAACCATTTCTTTAATATCCATATTCATCATCCATCTGCTCTCCTACCAGCTATATCCATCCATTACTTATTCCATCTATGTATCCATCCATTTATTTCAAGATTCCATCCTTTCACTCATCCACCCTACTAGCTATATCCATCCATTGCTTATTCCTTCTATGCATCTATCCATCCATTCAACCTTTCTTTGCTCCATTATTTCATCTCATTTATTTTTGTTTACAGTGTTCTTCTACTTGTGGAGAAGGTAAAAAGACACGATCTGTCATCTGTAAACAAAGCCTATCAAATGGTACAGTCATTACCTTATCTCCCTCAAGCTGTGAGGGTATGGTACCTGCTAAAACTGTAAAATGCAAAGACAGAGAGTGTGGTAAGTCATGTAATGGAGAAATTATTGCCTCAACATTATCCTTTCCATTATAGAAGGATTATACTGGTGTGATTTGAAAATAAGTAGGTCTGCAAACAAAACTCATTGATCTTACTTGTTTCTGCAGGTTATGAGGGATCAGGACAAGGATATGGTAATTCTAACTCTGTCGAAAGAATGAATGACCTTTGTGCATGCACAATTGAGTTAATTAGCAAGTTAAATTTTATGATGGGCAGGGTTCACACTGCCCCTTGGCTCCTTTGAATTGCAAAAAATTCTTCCAGGCCCCTGGAAAACTCCTGGAAAGTTTTAATTTTGACACCAACTCCTGGAAAACTTCTGGAATTTTTTATTAGTATGAGGTTAAATATTAGATGAATAAATGTTATTGAATTGTATGACATGAAATTTAAAAGTTAAGGGTCCTGAAATTTTTATATTTATACCCTGTAAAATTCTTTGGAAAACACCTGGAATTTTATAATCTTCTAGTAGTGTGAACCCTGAATGGGACCACAAGCCATATGAAACCGCAAGATGGGTACCATAGATACTTGGGTACCACATGGTGTATTCATGAGGTATTTCCATTTTTGGTATTTTACAGATATACAAGGTGAAGAACCACTTGACCAAGAGGATGACTATGATGGTAAGCTAAAACAAAATCTTTGTACCACTGCTTTCTGATTGGCTTTAATGACAATGAAATCACTGAAACAATTGAACTGGATGCAGAGAAAGCTGGTTCTTGGATTCATCCACAACCCTTTCTTTTCTTTTCTTTTTTTTTTTTTTTTTTGGTGGGAAGGGGGGGGACCAAATGTTACATGGGCTCTAAGAGAAAGAATAAACAAACTGGCATTTTCTTAAGCATGTATTATCAGACCTTTGTGCTCATTTTTGGTAAGTAGTTGTTTAGTAACTGTTGGATATTGTTGGATTTTAGCTTCTGATGCATCTGCTGTTGGTTCTGGCGATGGAGGAATTAAGGGTACAGGTATGTAGACACACAAATGTAGATATGCATATTAGTAACATATGTATGAAGACAAAAGGAAGCTTACTGTCAGTATGGATATTTTTTTGAACATTCATTTTTCCTTCATGAACTCTAGGATTTTCACTTGACTCTTCATCCCCTTGATAGTGGTCAATTTTGGAATGACCCAACATCACTACCACCACCACCATACACCACCATACACCATCATTACACCACAATACACTACCATTACACCAGCACCAGCATACACCCCACCACCCCTACCACCACCCACCACCACCACCACCACCATACACCATACACCATCATTACACCACCATACACTACCATTACACCAGCACCAGCATACACCCCACTGCCCCTACCACCACCCACCACCACCACCACCACCATGACCCACCACTGCCGCCACCCACCACCACCACCCACCACTGTTGCCACCAGCTGCCACCCACCACCAGCTGCCACCCACCACTGTTGCCACCCACCACCACCGCCGCCCACCACCCCCCACCAGCGCCACCACCTGTATTTCCAGTTTTTTTTTTTTTTTCATTGTTTCCTTCCAGCAAACACCCCAAGATGTCCAGTGTCATTTTCCTGAACCCTTTCCCCCATAATTTCAATTTACTGTTTTACCCAACATCCCCAGGGCTTACATTTAGTTTTAATCAGTATCCCCGGAACTTCCGGGTGTCCTCATCCTAAACCAGGGGGTATAAAGATTAATTGTAATGGCCAATTTCATTTTGAGATTTTAAAGTTTGTTTCTCCCACAGAACCTCCTGTTATCCAAGTTAGCAAACGACCCCAATATATCCATAGGAAAAAAACTCCACTTTCTGTCCTTGTTGGAACAAAAGTCTGGAGCGTCAAGGGCTCAGAAATAACAGTTTCATGTACAGCAACGGGGAAGTACCCTTCGACGATCAAATGGACAAGAGATGGTTACGAGATCACTGAGTACTTTGAAGATGATGTTGGAATTGTCAATGATAACCTGAAGATCCGAGAAGTTGATCGGTTCAATGAAGGGACGTATGTTTGTGAGGCAAAAAGCAAAGGAGGAACTTCATCCGCCTCCTTTACTCTTGCAATTTTAGGTAAGAAATATCCATGATAGTAAGTCTTTATAACTATTATCACGGCGTGGTCAGGGGTGGGGTCTAAAAATCGAGTTAAAATCGATTTCTAATTCGAAAATCAAGTAAACTTCATGGTATTTCTGTGGGGGCTTTTCTAGAAGTAAAGAAAAGATTTTGAAGTTTGGAGTCTTCCGTTTTATTAAAACTCAGATCGAATAATAAACTCAATTCTCGATCAATGAAATCATGAATAATCTCTATATGGGGTACACTTTTGATTTCAAAGCCAAATTAATTAATTTTTAAACAAATTGTTTCTTTTGTGTCCTTACGAAAATCTTTGCAGTTCCTAACAGACCGTTCATCTTTGCGGAAGAAACCTCCAAATCATTTGGGCCCGATAAAGAAAAGGTCGAGGTAACCGTTGGTGGTAAAGTAACGCTTTTCACTGGTTCGTCTCTGACTATCAAATGTCCTGTGATTGGAAAACCAACACCGCGCATCTGGTGGCTTAGCAAGGGCAGACCCATATCTGTTGGTAAAGCCAAGATGATCGGGAACAATTTGGTAATCGATAAGATCGACAAGATATACTCTCTGGATTATACCTGCAATGCAAGAAACTTCCGCGGCGTTGCAAGTGCGACTACCATAGTCAATGTATTAGGTAAGAAATCATGTGACATTTCGATTTCAGTTCCTTTCGTATTGCACATGTTCATTTTTGCAGACAAAATAATTTACTCCTATATTGTAGTGATGACTGAAGCGAAGAAATCAAAGAATCAAAGGTGTTCTTCGCTTGTAAGTTACGTCATTACGGCCATCTTGGTGGTAATAGATATCTTATTGGGTAATGTTGTCTCCACCAGCAAAATTCTTAGAATTGTTGCAAGCTATCAATACAGATCCAGCAGTATGATCTACGAATTAGTCTCTCTAGAAAAATCTCTATTTCTCAAAGAAAACCTGTACATGGTTTGTTGGGAATTAGATAAGGTTATGTTCCGACATTATTTACGGTGTGTTGACAGTTTGTCAATCAACTGTCAGTTAAAAACGAATGCGTGACCAAAACCCTCATAGTGCAATGCTCGCCCTAACATCAGTGACGTAATTAGAATAATCTCATCTCCCGTTTGTCTCATAAAACTCGCCTCGTCCGTATAGCTGACTAAATATAGTGTTAATGATACATTTCCTTACAGATCTCTCTCCGCCCAAAATAAATGCCCGAATTCAAGTCATTGATACCCCAATAAGTCCCAGAACCTACCAAATTACAATTGGTACAAACCTGACCCTGATGGCGGGAGTATCTCTCACTATAAGATGTCCAATCATATCCAAACCGACTCCATTCGTCTCCTGGATGGCAAAAGGAAGGCCTATCACAGGAGCAAGTCGTATTATGATTTCACGTGATAAGTTGGCAATACGTGTAAATAGGATGGCGATTGTTGACACTGGTGTGTATAGCTGTATGGCCAAGAATGTTGCAGGAAAGGATACAAAGTCATCTTACGTGAAAATAGTAGGTAAGGAATTTTGGTGAAATAGGAAGACAACCAACACCAACTTACTTTATGATGACGGTGGTAAGCCTCGTGATGATTCTGATGACTATGGTGGTGGTGATATTAGTGGTGATGGTGATGGTGATGGTGATGGTGGTGGTACGTGGTGATGGTGTTATTTGTAATGGTGATGGTGATTCTGGTGATACTTCGGATGACTATAGTATTGGTGGTGAAAGTTGTGGTAATGGTGATGATGGTGGTGGTAGCGGTAGTGATACTGGTGTTATTTGTAATGGTGATGGTGATTCTGGTGATACTTCGGATGACTATAGTGATGGTGGTGAAAGTTATTGGGATAGTGATGATGATGGTGGTAGCGGTAGTGATACTGGTGATTTCTGGCAAAGATGGTCGTGATATTGGTTGTGGTGGTGGTGGTGGTGGTGGCGATGACGTTGATTACGATGAAGATAGTGATGCTAGTGACGCCGGGATAATTCTGATAGCTATGGTAATGGTGATGGTGACAGTAGTGGTAATGTCGATGAATAATAATGATGACGATGATGGTCGAGGTTGTGGTGGTGGTGTTGTTGACGATGATGAACCGTAAAATTTCGTTTCGATAGAAAAATCAGTTCTCCAGAGGGAAAGACGTTTTTTGTTCTGCCATCTCGCTAGCCTTGCTGCTGACGTGACATCTCGTTCTTTAGTATTATGTGAATAATTTATTCCTTTGTTTTCTAACAGCTCCCCGGCCCCCTAATATCCAGGTTAAATCAGGATATCGCTCAGTGTGGGAGAAAGGTCAAGAGTTGACAGTAACGATAGGAGAAGAAGCCACGGGCCTTGCTGGGAACACCCTTAGGATTGTCTGTCCTGCCAAGGGCTTGCCTTTACCGGAAATCGCCTGGCAAATCAATCGAAGAGCGGTCAGTCGACGAAATCCTCTATACGTTATCAGGGGAAACACCTTGGTCATTAAGAAGCTTTCTAGATACCAAAATGGGAATATCGCTTGTACTGCAAGGAACCCTATGGGAAGAAAGACAGCTAATTCAAAAGTTAATGTCATAGGTAGGAAAACTGTAAATACAATAAAAGTGGATGTCAAAATATGTTTTATTTAGAACGGTTTTTGTACGTACACGGTACAGTATGCTATAGCAGTGAAGGCTTCCCATTGTTTGCGTGTGAATCATCCAATCACAACGCGTAGTTACGCTTACGGTAAAGCCCGTATCTTTCCACTCATAGAGCAGATTTCGTATGACTATGAAAAAGTCGCGGCACGAACACGGTCGTAACACGGTCAAGGCACGGCAAGGCACGTTCCAAATTCTAGAAAACATGACGGTCGCGGCAAGGCAAGCTTACGGCACGGACCGTGCCACGCATTTTCACAGTCCGCTCTAATAAAAAATGGATACCTATCAATAGTAAATCTGATCATTTTCTATTCCTTTTTCTTCCATAATTCTATCCTCCAATGTTGACTATTATTTAATTTTCCTTTTCCTTCCATAGATGGGATGAAGCCTCAGATCAAATCCAAGACAGGTCGTGTGGTCGGAGACGGGAGCCTCGAGGAAGCAACCATGACTATAGGACAAGACCTACGCATAGTCGAAAACCTGATGTTCAGACTTCGATGTCCGGTAACTGGTTTTCCCAAGCCAAAAGTGACTTGGTCTATTAATGATCAAGACGTGGTGTCCTCGCACCGCGTTCTCATTGACAAGATCAATAACGATCTGATCATAAATGGTATTCAGAAGTCGGATACTGGACAGTACGTATGTACGGCTGGCAATGCCTTGGGCGAGGCCAGGAAGTCTTCTTTTATCAGCATCATAGGTTTGTATTAGACAACAAGATTTTCATTGTCATGATTTATTTAGAACTACTCAGATTTTGGGCACGTTTCGATATTTGAAATAATTTTGTTTTTCAGTAACAATTTTCTTTTTTATCTGCCCCACAGATGACAAAAGCGTGTCCATCGAAGTCGGCAAGGCCAAGTTAGACACAACTAAAAGCGTAGCTCCCGTAACCATTCGGATTGGAGACTTCTTGACCGCACTTTCAGGCACCGATGTCACTATTCTCTGCCCTCTCAAAGGGATACCGTTCCCTTACGTTTATTGGCGGAGAAATGGCAAGCGTTTTGAGGCCGAAGATTTTAGGGGCCAATTCAGGATATCTCAGAGGAACACTGCATTGAAGATTCTCCAGGTATCCCCTGAAGTTGCTGGTGAATACGAGTGTATAGCAACCAATGTTGGTGGTGCTGATCGTGTATCGTCAACTATTGCTGTAGTTGGTGAGTGACCCCCTTAAAACATAGTTTTCTAATGAGAGATTAGACTTATGATCTCTCCTCTACACTTCCGTTAAACTCAATCTGGTTCATTCATGCCACTCTCACTATCACACTCATCCTCTCAAAATTTTAGAGTCCAGATTAATATATTTATATATTCTTACAAGAGAAAATGAGGTAAGAGAAGGAATCCCTGGTACTGGGTTCTTTACCCATCATATCAGCCCTTCGTTCTATT